>CATKHJ010468419.1:0-21308 GCA_949750685.1 Vernicia montana
TAGGTCTTTTTCCTATTGGACTTTCGCATGAACTCAGTTTGACATTTTTCCTTTTTTGTAGAGGGTCTCGTCGGTCTTTTAAGCTAGTCTCAATAGGTTTTCTATGCCTAGTCTTATTGTCTTTTGGGTTAGTGTCAATAAGTTATATGCCCTGCTTGAGGTCTTTTTTATTTATTTAATTGCATTTTATTTCAACAAATAATATTGAAACATTAAATTTAAAGCATCATAAATATTTAAAACTTGTATGGAATGATGTTGTCAATTTCAAAGATTGTTGGAAATCATTTTAGGCCTATGAGAATGTGTTCCGAACTGAAGAAGCGGCTTTTACAATCCGATTAATTAATTTGCAGTGTTGACCCGGGATGGAATTTCGACAAACTAACTTCAGATTCACGATGTATGCGTAAAATACAAAATTATGTCCATTCAGAGTTGTAGCAACTCATGGGGCCCACTCGCCGATGACCGATTGGCTATGCACCACCATCGGCGATGGCGCTAGAGGTCGAGGCTTATATCACCAGAAGCGTCTCGTTGCCAAGAGTCCGGATCTGGTTGCCATTCGCCGCCATTCTTCGTTGTTTGGTCGGAATCGGCTTAGGAAGCTTTGATGGACAAATTTTTTTTATCTCTGTCTCCAGCGAGCTTCAAGGGGTGAAATTAGTATTAATGGAAAGCTCTCTGGACAAGGAGTCCAGCGGTACCAAAAATGAACAAAAACCAACGTCGAAATCGACCGGAATGAGGATTGGAAGGTAGTGACAGTCAATGACTTTAATCGGTGCTTGGGTCTTTTTTTAGCTATAGTTTGCGACAGCCTTTTGAGGAATTGCCGATCGGCGGCCAGGCTTCACATTTGTGTCAAAGGTGTCGTTCAACGATCACCAAAGGTGGGTGAATCGGAGGCATAACCCTACTTTCTCTCTCCTCTCTCAAATTTCTCGATATGGTTCTTTACTTTTCTATGCTTTATTATTATTATTATTTGATCTGATGATTTGTTGAAGATGAAGGTTGATCTGATGAATAAACAATAATTTTTGACTTAAAATATTTTTTCTAGCATAAATAGGAGGTCGGGACATGACTTTTTTTGTATCATTCCTCACATACAGTTTTGATGAGTCTATTTTCAACGCACTATTGATGGAGGGCCCATAAGACCTGCATGAAAGAAAAAGCAGGATCAGAGGCCCGTAACTGACCCCATAAAACTTTCGATGCCTAAATCAATAATGATTTGAGAGATAATGTAATGATAAATAAATAAAGTAATGAATACATTATATTACTTTATCTTTCTTTTTACCTATATATATATATAAGGGAAAATGGAACCATGTGTAGATAGTTTTTAGTCTTATTAAGGATAAAACATTATAGTATAATTGATGAATACAATTAATTAGATTAGTATTATAGTTGTAAATAATCATTGCTTGCTTGAAAATTCGGGTGAAGATGAAATGATGTTAAAAATAATATGTTTTTTTTTTCAAAGATATATGATGTTAAAAATAATATTATTATGTACATAAATTTATAATACATAGTGTGTGTAGAATTAAGGTTACTGTTTTTTTTTTTTTTTTTCTTTTTTAAATAACAAATAATTTTGTTTACATGGACAAAAGTCGCTCTCTTGGTCGTCGGCAAAGTACCATGGACAGTCATTTTGGATTATGTTCATTTGCTTTAATTTGATGGGGAATTTCATTGAAAAAATGCAGTTTCCACATCTCCATTTATATATATTATGCATGCAAATATGTCACATCTAATTCGTGTTAAAAATATACATATTTTAATTTAAGATAAAAATATCAAAATAAAAAATCATTTTATATTTTTAACTGTATTTTTTTAAGCATTAAAAAAAATTCAAACTGAATTTTATGTCCAAATCAGATGTGTTATTGTGTCTAAATCAAATATGTATACCGTTAGGTTTAAGGATATGAATATATATTTTCAATTTAGACTTATTCATAAAATAATTTTTTTTTCTATAATTCAAAATTTATATATTAGTCTTTTTACAATTTAAAGTAACAATTTAAAGTAACATGTGTCACCGTTTTTAATACTAGCAAGTGGCTAAAACATTTGATTTATTTTTTTTTATAATTTTAAATGATACTATTGCGTTTAGCACAATAAAAATAATTATATAATTTTTTTATATAATTTATAATATAAAATAAAAATAAAAATAATTATTTATTTTTTATTATATGATACATCAAATTTTTTATACAATTTCCATCCCTAGTTTTTTTTTTTTTATTATTTACCATAGTCCTTGTGAATTGTGATGTAACAAAATTTAAAAACGTAGAGCAACGTAACTTGCACGTGGGTTTCCATTATCTACGCAATACTGTCACCTCACAGTTGCAACCGTCTCTATTGATTGGTGATCGGCTTCATTGATCAACGATTTTAAGGCTTGCTATTGGCTGTTCCTTTTAAACTATACCCAGACAGGACTCTAAATCTTGCCCCTAGACATGGCCCTTAAAAAAGTCAACGTTCCATATCTTATAATTAGAGCGTGCAGTTTAAGCACATAAAAATATTAATGTGAAAGAAAAATATTATTTTTTATTATGAAATATAAATTTTATATTAATGTGAAAGAAAGTACATTATTTTTATCTTGTATCGAATAATCTTCCTATAATTTATCTTAATTGTATTTTTTTTTTTCATATTGAAGAAATAAATAAACACATTCATTTAATTTAATTTGATTTATTAATTTTATAAATTTAATTGTGAGTACTATACATATATTTTTTTTAAATGAAAGATAAATAGGCCGCTGAATTACTTGCTCTTTTTTAATTTATTTATACATAATATATATTTGTTATTATTTATTTTAAAAGATAAAAAATAAATTATCAAAACAAATGAAAATTTTTAAAGAAATTGATTTTATTAATTTTATCATTCCGTTTTATAAGATTTTTTAACATTAGACAATAATAATAAATTCATTAAAAAAACTTTTTTTTTACTCTCGTTCTCTCATCATACTATACTGTTTGGAGGCTATTTTTGATTATTTTTAGGTGAATATGAATTTTTTTCCTCTTTTTTTTTTTTTGGTCCAAATCTACTATTTTTTAGTTTATTATGGTTGTTCTATATTCAAATATTAAGGTTTGATGTGTTTTTTTCTTGAATAATTTTCAGATTTACTATTTTTTGGATAATTTTTTAACCTCTTAATATCAAATCTATCTTTTTCTTATTTATTAATTTTGAAATTAGTATGTGGTTTTAAAATACGTTATACAGATTTTCTATGGTGATTTGAAATTTTTTTTTTTTTTTTTTTATCATTGGTATATGATATTTTATTGTTTGATTGATATTACAAAAAGTTATGCAGTTTTTTAAGCATAGTTGTCTATTAGATGATTTAGATTGGATTCATGAAAAAATTAGAGAGTCAAACAGTGACAGTTTGTCATCGAGTAGAGCATGTTTCTTGCCGATTGATTCTGTCAAATGGTCTGTTAACTTAATTTATTTTTTCAATTTAAATAATTCGATTTGATTTAGAATCTCATATAAATTTATGTAACTATATAATTGCATATTTATTTTGTACTATATTTTCATTTAATAAAATATCTTTTAAAAAAAAATTAGACAATAATAAGTACTCCCTCCGTTCCAAATTGATAGGTACAACTAACTTTTCACATGAATTAAAAATTAGAGGTTAATTTAGTTAAAATCATTAATTTAAATTTTTTTCTTCCAAAAGTACCATTGGAGTAACTCACAATCTAAAAAGATTAATTTATTTGAATCTAACTCTTATATTAGTGTATATTAATTAATGTGTTTTTGAAAATATAAATGCAACTAGTTTAAATAATTATTTTATCAATATCAATGTTAAATAAATAATGATATTTTAGTAAAATATTATCTAAACTACTCTTTTAAAATGGAAATGTGTCTATAATTTGAGACGCGCATTATGAAAAATTTGTCTATCAATTTGGGACGGAGGGAGTAATAACTTAAAAAAAAAAAAAAAAAAAGGTACCAAATAGGCATTAATAAATATAGAATAAAAAACCTAATCAAAAGCCTAAATAGTCATCAATTTTCCCCAAAAAATAAAAAATAAAAAGACGGATTTGATAAAAATAAGAAAATAAAAAAAGGTAAATGCAAAAAGAAAGCAAAAACTGTTTTGTTTTAATTTTACAACAAACGTCGCCGTCGGTGTGAATTTTATCAAAATGTAGCCACGCGCACAAGAAAAACAAGTGGCAGAGAGTCTGGCGTCATTAATGGTATTTTTTTAATCGACAAAAATTATTAATTCCCCTGATCTTGTAAGTAAGTGATGCAACTCCCACCGTCCATTCAATTATTACAATTTTAATTTCTACCTGCTGGCTATATCATAAATCATTAATAACAGTCATGAAAAATAAAAACTACATAAAACAAATTTTCTTCTCGGAAGAAGCATCCATGGCAGAAACTCAGGATATCATGTACCCTATGGTCCACATTTCCGTATTATTATTATTATTATTATTATTATTATTATTATTTTATCCCTAAAATATAACTTAATTAATTAATTTCTCTATAATTTTTTAGAAATTAATTAAAAATTTTATCGTATATTTAATCATTGTTCATTTTTTATCTTTTAAAATAAAAAAAAATAATTGTTTAATACCCAAAATGACTGCCACCAAAAGAACAACAATCACGATTTACCATTTTCATATATATATATATATATATATATTATCATATTCAATAATAAATACAAAATATAAAAGTATTATAAATTTAATTATTTTCATAATCTTATAAATTGAAATTTTTTATATTTTCTCATAAATTTTTAATTAAATAAAATTATTTCAAAAATATTTTTGAGAGTTAAATTATTTTTCATCAAACAAAAAATAATAATTTTTTTTTCTAGAGTATGACAAAAAGGTATAATCCTTAATAAGTTTGAAAGAAATTATTAATGAATTATAATATTCAATCTTATTTTCTTAATTTGATTTTGACTTATCATAAATTTACAATTATCAAAATGATTATGTATATTACTATAATATATATTGATTTTTAATTATATAATATATATATATGAGATACTGCTGTAGTAGTAGTAGGTTGAGGTTGCTTGTTGGTTATGGGCTTCTTGTAATATTTTCCACGACTCTTTTAATAAGTTGTCTAACTCTTTGTCTCTACTCCACATGCATCCTCCTGTTCGTGTGCTATATATAATATTCTAAATTTTCAATTAAAGAAAAGATAAGGCTTTGAGAGTAAATGATGCATGGGTTATGGGGATTAGCTTCTCAATGATTATCTAATAGTTTCTTGCATGTGATGCTGCTCTCCCAAGCAAAAACAGCTCATATCAATCATCATCTTTCTTTTATTTCCTCTGTTTTCTCTCAAGAATGTACCTGGTTCTGTCTTCTTCCTCCTCCTCCATTCTTGTTTAATATTATTCATGTCAGTTTCTTTTCTTGGACAATATTCTGCAGTCTGCATTTCCTAAGTAAGTTTCTTTTCCTTTTTATTGTTCCTGTATTTTGATTTCTGAGAAAATGAAACAGACCCGAGTTAGAAAATATGATGTCTTGTTCATAGGATTAGAAGTTAGGACTAGAAATTTTGGTTTCTTTAATTCGAATTTCTTAATTTTCTTCAGCCATCAACAAAAGAAGAAAAGTTAGGTAGGTAAAAGAGTGTTCTAAAAGTCAACAAATAACTAACAGTATAAGTTTTCTAATCATGGTTAAGTTGCTAATTTTGACCAATGGTGCCTAATAAAGTTCAAGGAATCATTCCTTTTTAGAAAATTTACAAGAAATGTTTCTACTTCAAATCATGATTAGTATTCAACCATACTGTATTATCTTTTTCTCTGTTTTGTTCCTAATTCTAATCCATCTTTTACCCGAATTCATGTACATGTATTAGATACTTGGCCACCTCTTCAATTTCAATGGAAATAAGCATGAAAATGAACCTCTTGTTCATTGTCTCTGTAATTCTCTTCTTTGGATCAGTTTCTTTGCCCGCCATTGCAGAACCAGTCGAAGATAAACAAGCTTTACTGGATTTCCTTCACAGTATTCATCACTCACACTCTCTCAATTGGAATAAGAGCTCTTCTGTATGTAGTGAATGGACAGGAGTGACCTGTAATAGTGATCATTCAAGAGTTATAGCGCTAAGGTTGCCTGGAGAAGGAATTCAAGGTCTAATTCCACCAAATACTCTTAGTCGGCTATCAGCAATTCAGATCCTTAGCCTCAGATCAAATGGTATATCAGGTTCTTTCCCTTCTGATTTCTCCAAACTTGGTAACTTAACTGGCCTTTATCTTCAGTTCAACAACTTGTCAGGCCTATTGCCTTCAGATTTCTCAATGTGGAAGGATCTCACAATTCTTGATCTCTCAAACAATGGCTTTAATGGAAGCATCCCACCTTCAATTTCAATTTTGACTCACCTTACATCTTTGAACCTATCTAACAATTCCCTTTCAGGTGTTATTCCTGATATAAATGTTCCTAGTTTACAATCCATAAATTTATCTAACAATGATCTTACCGGCAATGTGCCTCACTCTCTTCTAAGGTTTCCAAAATGGGCATTTTCTGGTAACAAACTTTCATCAGAAACTAATCTTCCTCCTTCCCTTCCACTTCAGCCACCAAGTCCTCAACCATCAAAGAAAACTAAAAAATTAAGTCAATCTGCAATATTGGGGATTGTATTAGGAGGCTGCGTATTGGGTTTTGCTGTAATTGCTCTTTCGATGGTATGCTGCTACTCGAAAAAAGATAGCGAAGGTGGATTACCAACAAAGTCAACCAAGAAAGAGGTTGCTTTGAAGAAAAATGCTTCAGAAAGTCAAGATAAGAAGAACAGGCTTGTGTTCTTTGAGGGTTGTAATCTTGCATTTGACTTGGAGGATTTATTGAGAGCATCTGCTGAAGTTCTTGGGAAAGGAACTTTTGGGACTACTTATAAGGCAGCGCTTGAGGATGCAACCACAGTTGTGGTGAAAAGGTTGAAGGAAGTGACTGTGGCTAAAAAGGAATTTGAGCAGCAGATGGAAATTATTGCAAGTATTAGGCATCCAAATGTATCTGCTCTAAGAGCATATTATTATTCCAAAGATGAGAAACTTACAGTGTGCGATTACTATGAACATGGGAGCTTTTCTGCAATGTTACATGGTATGTCAAAAGCCTTTTTCAATCTTTATATCTTTGTTTGTTTACCATTTTATCTAGAATTAATGTTTTTTTTTAATTTTTTTATGCCCACTATATATGTGTTTGCAGAATTGTTAATGAGAAAATGGCTCAATTTTGCAGGTAAAAGAGGGGAAGGCAGAACTCCTTTGGACTGGGAAACGAGGTTGAGAATTGTAATAGGTGCAGCAAGGGGAATTGCTCATATCCACTCACACAATGGAGGAAAACTTCTCCATGGAAACATCAAAGCCTCAAACATTTTCCTAAACTCTGAGGGATATGGTTGCATATCTGATATAGGTTTAGCTACATTAATGAGCCCAATGCCACCACCAGTAATGAGAGCTGCAGGTTACCGTGCCCCAGAAGTAACAGATTCTAGGAAAGGAACTCATGCGTCGGATGTCTACAGTTTCGGGGTGTTGCTGCTTGAGCTTCTGACTGGAAAATCCCCTATACATTCTGCTGGTGGTGATGAGGTTGTTCACTTGGTGAGATGGGTGCATTCTGTGGTAAGGGAAGAATGGACAGCTGAAGTATTTGATGTTGAGCTTTTAAGGTACCCAAATATTGAGGAGGAAATGGTAGAGATGTTACAAATAGGAATGAATTGTGTGGTGAGGATGCCAGAGCAGAGACCTAAAATGGCTGATGTTGTGAAAATGGTGGAGGAAATTCGACGAGGGAGTACTGGAAACCCACCATCTACTGATACTAATTTAGAAACTGCAGTTTCAACCCCAACACCACAGGCGGTAGATGTAGCATCTGCTTCTACTTCTGCTGTACCTCCACAGTGAGATAGATTCTTTTTATCATACTATTAGTTTTCGTGATATATATATATTTTTGTTTTCATAATTTCAATTGATTTTTATTTAGTTGAGTTGTTTGCGTTATGTTTATTATTTCTGAGACAAAGTTGGTACTAAAATTAGTTTAGCTACTTTACTACCTAACGGAACTCAAAGTCAAAAGAGAAGTTGGGTCCTTTGCAATTGTATTATTTAAATATTTAGTTGGAACTTATTTCTATGCATGTTGAGTTTAGTGGCTTTGTTGTATGATGTTACCAAATCAATCTCTCTATCTATCTGTTTGTGCCTAGTTTGTGCCTGTGCACGTAAAGAATTGATGGGTCCAAGTTTATGATTTGAGCCAAAATCTACTTGCTGGTTTCAAAATTCAAACCATTAGAACTGCCCCCTTTCATTAGACGGACCTCAATTTTCATGAACTATGGGCATATCTGCCTCAGCCTTCAACGGGGCCAGTTTCAGTCAAAATAGATTGATTGGTTAACGATTCACGGGGATTAAGTTATGCTGTTAAAGAGGTCTAGTAATTGCAAGCCAAGTCAGCGCCTCAGCGGTACCCTTGTCCTAATAAACAAATAAATAAAGGCTTGGTTCTTAAGGGCAACGCTCATGAACCCAACTAATGCGTACTACTCCAAGCTTGCAACATCATACAGAGGCGCAATTTACTATCCCAGAAGTTTAAACAGGAATTGCCTGTTGCAGAACCAACCTTTGCTCTCCTTAGACTGACCATTCTTCTTCACTCTTCAATTTTATCATACATAAAAAGGCCAAAGCAATTGATTGTCAGCCCCAAACAATTTGTAGAACCAAACTAAGATTCCAGAGGATCAACACAGAAAACAAATTTTATATTACTTTTGAACATCCAAATAGTCTCATTTAAATGGAGTTGACTTAGTATTGAAAAAAATATCATTCTTTTACTATAAGAATTACACCCAAAGAAAAAATCAACTAAAAAGAACAATAAGCAAAAATGTTTCACTGGGAATTTGCCCTTCATGCTGAGTAACGATGGATGTTAATGATCTTGCCTCTTTACAACGAAGAATGCTGCTTCCCCACATAGTCTACAGACAGATGAAGGCTTGTACAGGTTGCAACTCACTTCCTCATAATTCTTGTTTTAACACCTCCTGAACTCAGAAGTATTACAAAATAAGATTATGGAGGAAGAAGATTATGAAAAGAAGGCTTTGTAAGTACAATCAATCCATATAGCCCAGAAGCACGCATAATTATTTGATAGCAACACTAACCTTCAACTTCCTCAAATTGAACTTCCTTTACCAATTCAGCAGCTGCATGATACTCAAAGCTGTATAGGCAAGTGACATTATCTATTAAATAAGAGCATCCCACAGAACAATTTAGACAGTAATTCTTCTAACAATGGTGTCTTTAAGCAAATATGCGTTGTGGCCAAAGAAATATTGTATTGTTCTCCCCGAAGCCAATGCTTTTCACTTCCTCTTATCTAAGGTAGAAAACACCTCTATTCCTTTCTGATTATAGCTAATTCCCTAGACTGCTAATGTTTGTGCACATTTGTAACAAACTGGCTACAAAGTCAGTGGTAGAGGCCTCACATAACAGCTCATACCCAATATTCATATGTCATAAGACACGTATATCAAGCACTACAAACAAAAAACCACAAATTTAACGTGCTAATAATGATCAAATAATATTAACCCTAGCCTGTCCTTGCATAAAGAATCTATTGATAGTTCCCTATGACGAGTGACAACCCCAAGAAATAACACCTTAATAGTAACATAAGAAGAACAAGTGAAATCAACAGATTTCTTTTACCTATTGGAGAAAACCACCTCAAGTTCATAATCAGATGTACTCTTCATAGCTTCAACTAATACAGTGACAATTTCAGTCTTCCGAGTACTGGCCATGAGTAGATCGTACTCTGTTGGAATGATAATTGCAAAGAAATTATCACTTAGTTCACTCAAAAATATCTTCTCCACAGCTGCCAATGCTATGCGCCGTTTAAGTGCATCAGTCTCCGGGTCAACAATATAAATGGCGAAGTCTGTTATCAATAATATGCGTCGTTTCATCTTCCCAGAACCAGTGAATTTCAAAACTTTATCGGCAAAGAGAACTTCACTGTCACCTGCAAAAATAAAAATGGAGCACAGTTTAGGAAAGCGTTCCACTTGACCCTGAAATCTTCTTCCTCACCAAGGGGTGGAATCTTCTATTTAATACTCTCATCAACACCTCTGGTCATCAGAGGAGAAAAGAAAAACATTTTTTTTAATGGGCATGTTCCTGTTATTCCAGTATGAGAGTGTTTCAAATTTTCAAATTTTCATTTGCTCCTTCCTCTCCATCCTCCTCTCTCACACAAAAACATTAGGATTGTTACTAACTTTCTCCAGTGATTTTATTAAGTTGAAGGGAACATTCTTATAGCTACTATGACTAAAACTTGGCAATGCCATTTCAACAAAATATCAAAATATAACACTATTTTAACACTTTTTGGGACTCATTTATCTTGCAACAATGATTGATCAAGTACAAAACCACAATCCTATGCCAAATAAATGCAACTTTATCCAATGGATGAACTGATTATGGATCCAAGTCTCCACAAAGTAGTCATTTCATAGAAACTCAATTTACAAATCCCACATGCCATGATAAAGTAAACGCGATGAAATTATCCTATTTCCACGCCCCCAATTTACTAAAATCATAATTCATATAGTCTTGATGCAATATTGGAATAAAACGAACTTGGACAGGCAACTCAATCTTAATTGGACCAGTAAAAGTGTAAAACCACTCCAAAAGAAATAATCAGAACGCGAAATCAATTATCAATTACACAATTCAATCGAACCTTGTTTTTGCAAAATCTTCATCAAATAGGAATGCGAAGGCACGTCAAGGTAGTCTCCTTTATAATCTCTATGAAGGGATGCTTTTCTTCGAACCTTGATGCCCATGAATGGCTCTTGATCGTCGCTTACATTACTATCCGATGGTCTCAATCGCATTCTAGTCTCCTCTCTATCATCGCCATTTTCATTCAGGGAGGAGTCGTCATCTACGTCGCCGTACTTGGGCAGCTGGGAATCGTCGATTTGGACTCGCCGGTTAGACTTGTACCTCCTCATTATTTGACGATATAGGGCGAGTCTCTGAATCGGTTGTATTTTTGGTAAAGTGAGATGGTGGGTGGAGGAAGCTAACTTGCACCTTGATGTTAGTTGCGCACCATGTGCTTGATCTGGATTCTCGCGCTAGCCACCTCATTTATTGGGTCCCCCATTCGATTTTTTTTTGCTATTGGTTATAATTTTTATTTCCTTGATAAAAAAAAAATAATAATGCTTCACAAAAATCAATAATAAAAGAAAATAGTGGTACAAGAAAATTTTATCAAGAGCAAGAATTCACTTTTATATATACATTTAAATATTTTAATTGATTTATAATTTTTTTATTAAAAAATATTAATTTTTTAATTTTTTTATTTAAAATTCGAGCTTATTAAAAAATATTAAGTTACCTTGTTTATTTGCATATAAAATAACTTTAATATTCAACAACTAATGTAATTTAATAAATAAAAGGACTCCATTTACTATTTTATAAATAAAACATTATTTTATGTTTTTTTTTTTTTTTTTACAACTAACTTATATAAATGTATTATTAGAACTTGCTTTAAGATTCATTGATTTTACATAACAGTAAAACAAAATTAATAAAAAAAGGAGAGAATTTTATTATGAGGAAACTATGAATTTATATGATTTTTTTAAAATAACACAAATATTACCACTATATTTTTAAAATTTAAAATAAATATTTTTTCGTGTATAGAGTTGTAAAAAAACGTAATTTACTCAAAATAGTTTGAAAAAAAAATATAGAAAACAACTTATTCACAGCAGGAAATGGTCACACACTTGGTCAGTGACGTTTAAAAAATATAAGAAATGGTCAAATGACGACAATTTATTGCCAAGAGTAGACCTGATTTAAACAATTTCTGCACATTAGTGATTTGATTTGACCAAATTATGAAGCCGAGACAGCCAGCCATTAGCCAACCCTTGTTTCTACGCGCATAACCGAACCTTTTTCATCATTGACACCTTCCAGGCAAAAACGTCCAAATTAAACCATTAGAGGACACCGTAATGTCCATGGACGATTATCATTCACCGATAATAATATAATAGCAAAATAATGATAATATTTTGTAATAATAATATTATAATAATAATACATTATTTCTAATTTCGAGTTTCCACCACCAAAAATAAAATAAAAATAAAAATAAAAACAGTGTTGATTCGACGGGTGCTTTCGGCGAAAAATTGGGGTTTTACGTACAGAAAACGCCAAGTGGGGGACCACCAAATAGAGAAGAGAATAACCGTAACCCAATCCAAGGGTCGAAACCATCGAATCAGAAGGCGGTCCCAGCCATTTATAAAAGGTCATAACCTCACCGAATCCTAAATTCCTCCACCATTGCCCTTTTCTTTTTCTTTTCTTTGTTTCGCTAATTGTTCTCTCCGTGTCCTTTGAAATAATCCCACCACCACCCACCCAGAAACTACCATTTAGCCACAAAGGGAACGGAGGATCAATAATCTCTCTGGTACATATTCTCTTTCTCTTTCTATATATAGGCGTTTTTATTCGTGTGTATTTGTGTGTTTTGATCTTTGATCTGAAGGGATCTAAAGGGTTGAATCGCAGATTTTGAGATGGCGTCCAAGCGGATCTTGAAGGAACTCAAGGATTTACAGAAGGATCCTCCTACATCATGCAGCGCTGGTATTGCAGTATTTTTTTTTTTTTGTGATTTATTTATTTTTGAGCTTTTTTTATTTGACTTGATCCCTCTGGTTATACCCGATTCGATTTTGAAGTTCTGTGGTTGGGTCCTTTTTCTTTTATAATCGCTGTTATTGCCAACATGGCTTCTCTCCTATGAAGACTTAGGTGAATATACTGTTGCAAACTTTGCATGATTTATTCGGAATTGAACGGTGTTGCTGATTCTCTAAGAATGCATTACTTGTGAATAATAGTTTTAGTAACAGTCAATCAAGAATTAGATATTTGTTATTTATCATATATCTTACAATTTTGTGTGTGTGTATATATATATATATATATATATATGTTGCAGTAAGAAAAAAAAAATAAAAAACCTTAAATAAAATTTTTATTAAAATTTCCATATTCATTATCAAACACTTTATCTCAACTTTCGAATTTAGTTTGAGTTCTTATATGTAAAAGAATATTCTAAACACCATGCAAGTATTTTAACCTAAAAAATATATCCTTCCTTGTAAACATTCCTATACCAAATCAGATGCTGACGATGGACTTTGTATTCATTTGCTTGTCAGTTTTGCCTGGTTGATAATTCTTTTCAATATTTCTCTTTAATTATTCTTTATTTTCTGCAATTTTTATATTATACTTGCTCAGGGCCCTTATATTCTTTCTATGCAAAAGATTGCTACGAGATTTTTTCTATGATGTTCTATTGATTCGCTTGCCTCATTTCTTGCAATGTTTTAGGTCCTGTTGCTGAAGACATGTTTCATTGGCAAGCAACAATCATGGGCCCCCCTGACAGTCCCTATGCAGGGGGTGTTTTCCTAGTTACTATTCATTTCCCTCCAGATTATCCATTTAAGCCTCCTAAGGTATGTTGTTTGCACTCTTATGTGCAAATGTAAATTTTTCTTTTCAAATTCTTCATTCACTTGGAATGCATGTTTGGACGAAGACACAAATGATTTCAAGTTATTTAGTATCCTGTCCTTTTAATTAATGTTGTAATCGCTGATCTGCCTATACTGCCACCTATATCATTCTGCTTTCATGGTCTTTTTTGCATCTTATTAATATAAAGGTATTTAGTTATGGTTTCTTAAGTGCACAGAAAGCATACAAGAAAATCACAAAAGGAGAAATCTTACGAATAAGGTTTTGATTCATTGCATGAGTCAATATCTTTTTGCTTACATTTTGGCCAAAATAAGATTAAGGATAAGTCTATAAACTAGATTATACTCATCTTTTTTCTTTCCCTTATCCTCAGCTTCATGGTATGATCATCCCCCACATTTTCTTCTTATGCCCCTTCTATTTTCTCCTTCTAATGTGCCATATAAAGAGAGGAGAAAATATGTAGTTGTTCGTCGCAACAAATGAATTATATGTGAAAGTGTTGAAAATGTGAAAATAACATACAGGTCTAGATAGATTTTCTTGAAATCTATGCTATCCATAGATCAATATAATACTTAGATGGAGGCATTGCAGGTCTAGATAGATTTTCTTAGGAACGATTCAGATGCTATCTCAATATAAGACTCGATGCAAGTCTATCTTTGGTTGTATTACAATGTGAGAGGAAAAGTGATGAGTATTGAGCTTAGCATATGCAGTTCTGCAGAGTAATTTAGCTGTAAGCCCATGTGAATGCCTTTCTTGTATGCTGTAATATTTGTGATTCTGTTCTCATTATTTATGATTTTGGCTCTTCCAGTATTTTTGTTAATGCAGTTAAGGAATATAGAGGCAGCTTGCTTGTACATGTGTGTGTGTGTGAATGTGTCATTAATCTTATATGGATGTATTTTGTAGGTGGCATTCAGAACTAAGGTATTCCATCCAAATATTAATAGTAATGGGAGCATTTGTCTGGACATCTTGAAGGAGCAATGGAGCCCTGCACTAACCATATCCAAGGTTCTTATTCTACTCCTCTGAAAGCACTTATTTGGAACTCATAAGACATTGTTTTTCACTTGCTATCTTTGAAATGTCTAACTATATCATCCATTGGCCATTGCAGCTTATAGAACTGTAGTTCTAGTTTCTTTCTTTT
Source organism: Vernicia montana (assembly GCA_949750685.1). Lineage (NCBI taxonomy): Eukaryota > Viridiplantae > Streptophyta > Magnoliopsida > Malpighiales > Euphorbiaceae > Vernicia > Vernicia montana. Next base: position 15,018 of record CATKHJ010468419.1, read on the forward strand.
ACCTTTTCTACACGCTGATGTTCTTTAAAATCTTAAGCTAACAAAGTTACCCACCTTCAAATAGAAATTAAACCTTTTGATCAAAAGGATAACAACTTTTCATTTTGCAGGTGTTGCTTTCAATCTGTTCTTTGTTGACGGATCCCAATCCTGATGATCCATTGGTACCGGAAATTGCTCACATGTACAAGACAGACAGGAACAAGTATGAGACAACTGCAAGAAGCTGGACCCAGAAGTATGCCATGGGCTAAAATGATATTTTCTTGTTCGTGTGAGGGAAAGGGCCTTTTCTATTCATTTTATTTTTATTTTTCAGTTGTGTATCAATGTTTGTCCTGTGTCAGATCTAAATGGGCTAAGAAGTTCCATAACGACACCCTAGTTAAAAAGAGAAACAAATATTGCTTTCAATTGATGTATGGATAATATTAAGGTGGGAACTGTGCAAATGTGTCCCAAATTTAAAGTCATTTTATGTACTCAAATCGCCAAAACTAGATGGGTAATAAAACCGACACCCTACAAATACTTGACCAATTTATATATTAGGGCATTGACAAACAAAAACATGTAGCTAATTTAAGAGCTTTCAGGCCTCTTTTGTGCTTTTCCATGGCTTCCAGATTTTCGTTCTTAATAGTCCTCGGAAGCTGGAGGAGAGTGGACATGCACTGCTCCAGCCTGCATCATTTCTAAGCCCAACAAGCAGGGGAAAACCTGAAGCCACTGGCGCAAGTAGTTTTTAGTTTTTACATGTATTATGCGTGTTAGCAAGTACGAATAGATTGGCTTTATCATTTTTGATAATATGTTTGATGTTTGTGTTTGAAGCGTGGACTATTTGGATGGCTTTACCAGAACTAGTATCTCCTCGTCACTAAGCATTTCAAAAGGGAACTTAAATTGCCAATTTTGCGAAATTCAGATACCCCATTAAACACAAATTAGTAATTACTCGATACTAAACCATATAATAAATGATTTATAGATGTTTAATAGTTTTTTTTTAATCAATTGAATGGCCAGAACAAAAAAGTTGTTAGATCCAGCAGTTGTGTTGTATGCATATTAACATTTTCGTCAGCAGATATAACTAAAAGTGGGAGAGGGCCCTTCCGAATATCAAATAGACAATAAATCAAATCTGATGTCGATTAATTATTAACAATTCCACAATTTTTTTTGTCTAATTTGTTCTTAGTTTTTGGCTAGTCCAAGCTTACTGCAATCAATTTAATTCCTCTCTTCTCACTGTTCTTGTATTACTTCCATTTCTTTGTTTCAATTCCATTTCTTCAATATCCAGGATCAGAGGAGGTGTAGCAAGAGGACCCTACACCTCCACCCAACACTGAAGATCTAATTGGCACTTGTTTTTGGGAACATTACGACTCATATATTCCTTTAAAAACATATAATTTATCTCTGAATTGGACAGACAGAACCTTCTCTCGCCCTATTCAGACAAGTTAAAGAGTATCAAATCCTTTTACCGTTTTGAGCATAAAATCAATTTTCATAAGTTCGCTGGTAAATTTACTAAATTCTTTCTCATACAACTCTAAACAATTTGTTGAAATCATTTCCTTCAAATTTAAATTTACCAAGAGCGAAAATTAATTAATTCGCCCATACTTTTTGAGAAACTATCAATTTTGGTTTTATTTAACACTTTAGTCTTTCCATTCATTTTTACTATTAAAAACCTATAAAAAAAAATTAAAATGTCCCTCATTTACATTTCAATTTTTCATCCCACACAAAATGTAAAAAGGAAATCTGGAAAATTGAAAATTATAAATTATAAATAATAATAATAATAAAAAGCAAAATCAATCTTTCCAATGGAAGCTTTCCCATTAATAAAAATAGTCCCTTCAAATAAAAATGGTAAAGCTAAGAAGTTAGATATACAAATAAAAATAGAAAAACTCTAACATTAAAAGACAAATAAGTGTGTTTGGTTTATAATTAGCAAGAATGTGAAGCTTGAAGCTGAAAAATTCAATTGGAGTTTTTCTTTCGTTTTGGTATTTGGAAGCTTGCAGCTGCAGGTTAGAATAATAATGCAACGCTTGTTTGAAAGTGGGCCATGGCTTTGCTTCTTCAAGAAAGCAGCAAGTTGCCAACCAACCTAATCTTGGTGAGGCCTCTATTTTTTTTTTTTCTTTGCTATGTAAAGTGTGAACTTGAGAAAACAAAGTATTTTGGAAAAAAAAATTTACTTTAATTTTTTAACAAAAAAAAAAAAAGTAAAAAAATTGAATGAAAGGATTAAAGTGTTAGACGGAACAAAAACTAAAAAATTAATTAGATAATTTTTTAAAAAATAAAAACGAGTTAATTAATTAAGTCAAATCAGTATTTTAAAAATCGGACCAGACCAGTTAAATCGAGAACCAACTATTAGTATAGTCCGATTGCTAAAAAAATCGGATCTGTTAAAACGATATAAAAAAATTAAAAATAAAAGAAAAATAAAAAAGAATCGATCGGACTAATCGAACCGAACCGGTCAAATTATGAACCGGTGATCTGACTAGTTGGATCACATGTCTAATTTTTAAAACACTGGGTCAAACTTCAAAAATGAAATAATAATTTATTCATGTATTTATATATTGTTAATAATATTTTTTATAAATATTATAATGGTCATACTTAATTTTTTTAAATAGTAAATATTTTTAGATATGTATTTAGCTTTAATTTTTTAATTTAAAAATATATTTTAATTTTTAATTAATTAATTAATTAATTTTTATTTTGTATTTATTAAAATGAAATTTTGTGTGGTATTAAAAAAATTTAATTAATTAAAAAATAAATTTTATAATTTGCAGTTATTTTATTATGATTTAGTTTTATTTATTTATTTAATATTTAATTTTATATAATTTTATTATTTAATATATTTATTTTAAATAGCATATGATAAATAGTTGTATAATTTGCCTAATTAAATTTTTTTACTTGAAGATGAAAAAAATGTGATTTTTTCAAATCGTATTCCAATTCTCAATTCTGAAGTATTTTTACACGAATCTAATTTCCAAAAAAATATATATTTATATTATCATGTCTATTTTGAAGAATGGAGAAAAGAAGGAAGTTGGGTTCATTAAACAAAGCCCGTAACAACAATGAAGCCCTTGTAGACTTGTAGGTTGTCTCTTGACTTGGGCCTTCATTATTGGTTTACAGTCTCACATGCCCTAAAAGTAAAATGGAGGTTCTTTAAAATACAAAACATTTTCTTATAGTCTCCATTTTTTCCATTTCCTTTTTCTTTTTATACTTGAATTTATTGTGTTAAATCAAAATCTAAAATGAAATATAAACTTTATTATCCGAAATATTTAGAAAACTTAAAATTCTGAAATGATTTTTAGATCATTTGTGTTAATTTATTATTAGCTGTATGAGTTTATTTATATTTACTTATCATATATCTATTATAAGCCTAAATTAAAAGAGTGCGAGCATAATTTCTTGTCACCTCACCTAATTTGAGAATTTGGCAAATTAATTTTCAATTAGAATTAAAGAGTAATTAATAAATCAAATAATAATGATATGTTAAAAGTAATTAGTATATTATATTATAAATATACTATTGATTTTATATATTTAGTTGTATAATTATAATGAATATAAAAATATATATTATAGTGAGAAACTATTACAAATGAAATTCGTTTTTAAATCACTTCACTTGGATCTGAAACATTCCAGCTAAATTCAGATTATATATATATATATATATATATATATATTTGGCTAATTACATTTTCATTTGGACAAAATTAAAAGAACAAAATCTAGAAAACAACTGTCAATTGAGAGGCCTAAAAAAAATAAAAGCTTCAAAATAAGAGTTTATTTGTTATAAATTATGACAAATTTAACATACAAAACAAATAGAGTTTAGTTAGGATACTTTGATTTGAGAGTTCAGTTTGAATAGAGTAGGCTAAAAGATTTAATTAGTAGTAGTTAACACTTAACCGCATGCATTGATAAGTAAGAGTATTGCTTTTGAGAGTAATAAATTTTGGATTTAAGTTTTTTCTTTTGCATTAAGTGAAATTTTGCTTTTATGATTAGTGTAACATGATCGTTACCCTCTGTTGTACTGTTGTGTAGCTCATAGTTCATTAACCATTCCATGAATTAAAAAAAAAAAGATAGTATAGATTCAAAATCCCTTATCTTTGGCTGCGGAATATAAAAACAGTTTATTCTTAAATAATATATATATTTTATGTGTTTCTAATGTTAAATGAAAATATGGAGAATCGTAGTTGCATATCTGCGTTTTTTTTCCAAAAAATCTGTAAAATCTTGGACTTTTTTGCTATGAAATATTGAAAGTCAAACTTAGTGGCATCACATAATTTAAAGGGGAAAGTATAAAAAGGTATGATGTGGTTCGGGTGATATATTATTTGGGTGGAGTGAAATTATTTTTTAACAAAAATAAAAAAAAAGGTCATGGGGGTACATGCCGTTAACTTAGAGATGACAACAACAAATTCACACCCACTTGAAGATAAAAATAGGTCTATGAAAACAACACTCCTCCTCATACGTTGCTCAAAATCCTTTTCAGTTCTCCTCAATTTATCCATGAATTTTTTCCTTTGTGAGCCATAACGTTTCTAGGATAAGCCATCAAAACCAAAAAATCAAACTGTCATCAGATAAAAGGGGTAGAAAACTCAGCTGCAACAACATAATAATCAAAACACATAAAAACATGAGAGGTCTCTGACTTAAACCCATAATATTCTAAAAAAATTAATTTATTTGTTGAAAAACCTAAAAAACTAGACAAAAACACACATAAGGAGCTGACAACTGAATTTAGATAGATTCAACTGGCATTTCACATTAATTTTGATTTTCTTTTTCAAGAAAAATCCTTTAAAAAAACATCAATATTTCCTTAATTAGACTTTTGAGAATAATAATTTTTTTCCATGAATTTTAGGGCCAGGTGTGGCCTGTAAGATATGAAATGGAAGGACAAAAGATGTTTCTTTCATTATTAGACACACATAACACCATCTCAAAATTTCATAAAAATCTTTGGAGTAAATGAATTATAGATGTTTAATTGTTTTCTTTAATCATATTGACTCGCTAAACTATATAATTAAATAATTTTTTAATACTAATCTTGATTCAGTATTCAGTTGCATGGTTTTATTATGTCGTGGAATCATTATATATAATGTTAAAAACAATATTAAAAGAATTTTTTTAAAAATAAAATTAAAAGGGTACTCTTATTAAAAAAATAATAATTTTATCATTCCGTACCAGAAAAATAAGATTAAAATACAATATCTAGTCTAAACTCATGTCAGCTTGAAGTTAATAGCAAGACCAGAACCAGAAGGCAAGAACTGGGTCTGAGAGAAGCCATGCCTAGGAATTCAAAACTCTAATTTAATATATTCTTGTTTCCCTAAAAAAACCAAACCCATTGAAATTTTATTATAAGTGTTTTAGTTAATTATAATATAATTAAATACAACAGTACATGGTGACCCATGTCGTTTATATTATTTTTATTATATAGTATTACGTAAATTAATTAATTAATTAATTACACTTGTCAAATCTTCGATTATGTAGAAATCTTAGTCCAAACTCTAACTCAACATTAAAATAATTAATTAACTACAAATGGGTCGTGTCCACGAGTGGGAGAAAGCATGGTCCCTGAAAATCTGGTTCATTAATTAAATTTAATTAACCCTAATTAACTTAATCTGATTTTCAAGGGACATGCATATATAATAGTACAGATCACCAAAACAAAAAGAAATCAAAATAAAAGTTTTAAAAGTATCTCATTTTTTTCTTATACTAATAATTAATTAATTAAGGGATTTTTTTTTTCTATTAAAGACAAGGCACAAAGCTAAAATTCACAATCTAACATCCACTAGAGAGCTTTTTGGGAGGAATAATTTCTTGTCAAATTACTAACAACACAACATTTGGCTGCTGCAATCCTGGATATTCGATTAATAATCTTTAAATTAGTTAATTAATTACTCTAATGGCTTGCAGATTACCATCAATCACTAATTATTGTCTAATCACTTACAATTGTTCAGTGAAACCAATATTAATAAACAACAGAAATTGTTTTCTATTGTCATGCTAGGCTGAGAGCCATTAGCCTTTTTGGTGCTACATTATTAGAAATGTGACTATTAGAGGATGTAGAGTACCAAAACATATTAGAATAATATAAATTATGTTATTAGGCGA
>CATKHJ010468440.1:0-22336 GCA_949750685.1 Vernicia montana
AGACTCGAAGTCAGAATTAATTGGATATGCAGATGCTGGATATTTATCTGATCCACATAAAGCTCGATCACAAACAGGTTACTTGTTTACATATGGTGGCACTGCTATATCTTGGCGTTCTACAAAGCAAACTCTTACTGCAACATATTCCAATCATGCTGAAATATTAGCCATTCATGAGGCAAGTCGAGAATGCATATGGTTGAGATCCATGATCCAACATATCAAAGAAACATGTGATCTTCAATATGATAAAAGAAGTCCAACAGTACTACTTGAAGATAATGCTGCTTGTATTGCACAACTTAAGGGAGGATACATTAAAGGAGATAGAACCAAACACATTTCGCCAAAGTTCTTTTTTACACACGAGCTTCAAAAGCAAGGAGTTTTAGATGTTTATCAAATTCGATCTATTGATAATTTGGCAGATTTATTTACAAAGGCATTCCCTACAACCACATTTGAGAAGTTGGTGAACAAAATTGGCATACGCCGACTAAGAGATATTTGTTAAAAATCATGTTTTCATGAGGGGGAGATTTATGTGCACTGTACTCTTTTTCCCTTAACCTAGGTTTTGTCCCATTGGGTTTTCCAGGCAAGGTTTTTAATGAGGTAGTATTATGGCACAAGTTCTACAAGAATAATGTACTCTTTTTCCTTCACTAAGATTTTTTTCCCACAGGGTTTTTACTTAGTAAGGTTTTAACGAGGCATATTCTTTGTAATAGACATCCAAGGGGGAGTGTTGTGATAATATTTAAGTGGTGTATATGGATTGGATATCTATCCTATTTCTATAGATAGATATTCTTATGTAAATAGAACTATCTTCCTATTCCTATTCCTATCTCTGTAACCTTTTACACCTATAAATAGGTGTTATAATCAATGAAGTTATACACACAAATTATTCTCTTCTATTGTTATTCTATTCTCTCTTTCTCTATTCTCCATAATTGTTCTTTATTTTACAATATGATGATCATTTGATGGATAAAATAAAAAAACAAATAAGAAGAATAAGACACAATAGTTGTCATCTCCATTATCGCCTACTTCCATCACCAATTGAACCAACAATAAAAAACTTTGAGTGCGATGTATCTAGATGTTTTCTTCTTTTTCTTCTTCTTTTTGCATCAAAACGATTTTATTCTTTTACTTTTTTTTTTTTTAGTATTTTCTTATTAAGTTATCTATTAGTTCAATATATATATATATATATATATATATATATATATATATATATATATATATATATACTAAATACAAATGTCAATTAGAAGAGAGGATTGTAATTCCTAAAATGGATTTCTTCACCCGTGGGCCATTCCAGTTTGAATTCAATATTTTCTATATATTTACTTTGTTAGCATATCAGTTCATATGGAAGAACAAACCAATTTATTTATTTTTCAGGAAACCAATCTTGGAGTAATTCTTTTTTTTTTTTTTTTTTTCACTTTTTCTTTGGCTTAATGCATTAATCTACCTTAAATTTTGCATCATTTTATAATTATACCCTATTTTTAATTTTTAAATAATTTTACCTTAATTTGAAAATTTATTTGCAATTATACCCAAAAAAAACTAAATTGGAATTTTCAATTAAGGATTGTGAAGAACTAAATTCTAACATTTGAGTCCAATAATTTGAAAGATTGGTTGAATAGTTAAGGTGGATTTCTTTCTGATTTTATTAATTAATAATAAAGGATGGTTCAAAAGCATAACTAAAACTAACTCGAAATTTTTTTTCCTTCGAGATGACTGAATTATTAAAAACTACTTCATTCCTCAAGAGTAAACCATGTCTTGCCTTGAAATTTTCTATGAGCAAAAAAGTTCCAATGAATAAAAAGATCTCTAATTATTTTTTGAACTCAATGAAATAAATTAATAAAATTAAAAAATAATTAAATCTAATTACCTTTTTTTCGAAATATATAAACAGATAGAAAATATATACGTATACACCTCAAATAGGAAAAATATATTTACATACTTTGTTAATTTTAAAGAGTCACGTTAATTTTTATATTACCACACATACACTAAACTACCGACGTGGCAAAATAAAAAATAATTAAATCAAATTATCCTTTTGTATTATAAGATCGTAATATTTTAGAACTGATAAAATTTTTTGTTTATAAAATTAACGTAAAAAACCTCCATAAAATTTGCCCTAAAATACAATAATTGGTTCTATTTCTATAATTAAAATTTGTCATCTAAACCGACCTTTTAGCAAAAAAAACTAACGTAACGGCCCACAGAATTGGCAAAATTCAAAACTTCCACGCCCAAAACCGATTCGTCTTTTTATATATAGAGGAGGATTTGGACTCCAAATTTTCGAAACCTAAGCTTATAAATAGACAGAACCCTAATTCCTTATTTAAGTAGTTAAATCAATTTCTGATTTTGAGGTTTCTTCTCCGATCGACTCCATCAATTTTTGGATTTTCAAGACCTTCTCGGCTGCGGAGATTCCAATTTCAAGATTACTACGGTGACGGCCACGGCGGAGATTATTACAATTTAAAGACTAGTAGTTGCCGGTTTTGTTCGAATCGGAAAAATTGACAATCAACAATCAAATTTCTCTCTTGAAACATTATATATTGTGTAAGAGGTTGAATCGTATTTTGCAATTTGTAACGAAAGATTCGAACTTGAATCTTTGTATTGTATTGTGCTCTTAAAATTTTCAAGAGATTAATATTAATTCATTTCTTTTATTGTTTGGAATTATGGCTATTTTTTTCAAATTTATTAGTTCTAAAGAGTATGATACAATTCCAGTAGATGGTTCTGGTGCTGTTATATCTGTTACCGCTTTGAAAAGAAGAATTTTTGAATTAAAGTATAAATCTAAAAAGAAATCTGATTCTAATGGCTTGTGTTTGGGTACTGATTTTGATCTTGTGGTTATTAATGCCCAGAATAATGAACAGTATATTGATGATATGTTGATTCCTAACAATACTAGTGTTTTGATTCGCCGTGTTCCTGGAACTCGGCGTCACAATCCTATTGATACTACTACTATTGCTGTTACTGAACAGCAACAACCCCTGAGTTCCTCTAATGTTGCTGGTTCTAGTTTCAGGAGTAGCTCTAAAACTACTGATACTGGTAGTTCTGAGTCTGGGGATTCTTGTGGTTCTGTGGGTGGACTTGGGAGTTTTGGTGGTTCTGTTGACATGGGTTTTGGGAATGGAGTTTTGAATAGCAGAGGAGGAGGAGGTTTTGGAAGAACACCTCCAGAAGGCTATGTATGTCACAGGTGTAATGTGCCAGGGCACTTTATTCAGCATTGTCCAACAAACGGTGATCCAAATTACAATCTTGAAAGAGTGAGGCCTCTTGTTGTTATGCCAAACCCAGATGGTGTTGCTGCTTTTGAGGATGAAATTTTTGGCTGCTTCCCTTCAAAGAGATCGTCATCATCATGGCATGTGAATGATCTCCCACCAGAACTTCTCTGCCCTTTGTGTAAGCAAGTAATGAGCAATGCTGTATTGACTAGCAAATGTTGTTTCCATAGCTTTTGTGATAAGTGTATTAGGGACCATCTATTGATCTCTAAGTTGAAATGTGTATGTGGAGCAATAGATATGCTTACTGATTATCTTATTCCAAATATGACTCTAAGGGATACAATTAATTGCATTTTGGAGTCTGGTTCTGGTAATAGCAGCAGTGGTAAAAATTCCAAAAGCAACTTTTCTCAGGTTAGGGAATTGGCTAATTGTTTGCAGCCTGATATTTCTTCGAAAAGCCTATTTGCTGAATCATCTGTGAAAGAGCTGAAGCCATCATCTTCACTTGGTAATATAGAAAAGCTAAATAAGGGGAAGCTTGTTGATGTATCTGAATCTACAATAGGGTCGATGAAAAGGAAGGAGTCAGCATCTGAAGAACAAGTGCAGCAAAAGGAGGTTTCTGATGAGATTGGAGAGAAAAAGAGGAAGAGGAAAAGTTGTCAAGATGTTGAAGCTGCGAGCTTTATGATGCCTACTGGCTATTATGGCTATAACCCATATTGGGCTGGAATGCAGGTGGGGATGGAAGGATACAGAGATCCTTGCTATTATAGTGCCATGAGTTATGGGTTGAGCTTGAGCCCCTATGGCATGCCATTCAATGGGCAGTGAATGGGTGGCAGAAGATGAAGCTGTTGATTTAGAAGTTCTCTTACTGAGACAGTTTTTTTAGAGGGCATTGTTATGTAAAGATGAATTCAACATTGATACAATGATGTAGAAACCAAAAGGTCAAAGTAGTAGAAATAGTTCGGTCTCATCTTGACTAGCCTCTCCTGTAATTGCTATTTTGGTTTTTTTAATGAAATTTCTATTTTTCTTATACTAATTTTGTTGCTTCTTTTATTTCTTCTCTATTCTCTCTCTCTCAAAACCTAAGAATGACAACGCATAACTATGATGAAAGTGGCATTTGCAAAACATATATTTAATTTACTTTGATAAATTTTTAACTGTTTTTGATAAACCATAGTTTGAAAAAAAGCTAAAAAATCCAACTTTTTCAAAACCAAGGTTTTCTAAGCCTTGTTCGGGTAAGAATTTCAATTCTAAAGATGATCAATTTCACACTAAGAACAAAGATCAAACTTGGTATTTGATAAAACTTAAAAATAGGTACTTAAAAATTAAATTTTATTGAATAATATAAATGTTAAAATTTATAAATTGTAAAATTATTTAAAGAATGATATAACTTATTATTTTTACCACAAATTTTAATTTTAAAAATGTGTACTTATCATTTTAAGTGAATATAAACTTATTTAAAACTTTTAAGTAATATATTATTTAACAACTTATAAAATTATTACATATTAAATGTAACTTAGTTGTAAATGTATATACGATCTGGTCAAAATCTTTACAATAGAACATTCACCAAAAACCTTCATATACTTTACCAGGCAGTGAATAGTAATGCATAATATTTCTATACACAGAATAAGAGTGGTTTATACCCATCTTATGGACTAAGTGTTCATATCATACTGACCAGAAAGAACAAACTAAGATGACAACTTAAGTTGCAAAATTTTTTCTTGAAACTGTTATAAGGAGGAAAAAATTGATGCCCATTTATCAGATGGTAAATTGCTTTTAAAGTACTTGAGATGTTCAATCACTCGATCGATTGTTTCCTCTGTAGCCAAACTATCATCATCAGTCACTAATATCTGCATAAAAATAAAGTTTCCAATAGTTTCAACATAAATTTTATGCTTACTTTAATTATATTCTGACTTACTAACAATGTGAATTTCAGAAAACTTTGAAAATTGGAAAAGCTTAAACATCTTTTTAAGACATAAAAGTATACCTGTGCAAAGACTGCAAAGATTTTAGAAAGATGAGAATTATCTTCATGGAGAAATTCCCCTTTCAACCTGTAAGGATACACCATAAAAGTAATTAGCATATTAGTTAGGAAATCACCAGTGGTTAAATAAGCTTACCTTTCAACCACTGAACAAAGCTGATCATGGGCAACTTTGGCCTCATCTACATCATGTGTTATTGGCAAATGGCTTAACCATTCACCAAAAACCTGTTCAATAAATTACAAAACAAAAAACATCATAAATAGATATGCTTAGGAAAATAATAATTGCATGCTTCTATCCAACTAATTTGTAGAACTTTATCAAGGACATGTTACTGTCCCCATAAAAATTTACTCTGCCCTACTAATGTTGGAGCAAATGTAAAACATGGGTTAGAACTCATATAATGATATAACCATTTCGTGAAAAGACCAGCACTACTTTAGCCATGAGCAAAAGATAAGCAAATGTTTTCCAAGTTAAACAAAAGATGTAGGAAACTAATATGAGAATGTGATAAAAATTCTATTCAAACAATATTTATTTATCAGTAATAAGCCTTTCAAGAAAAAAAAATTGCATAATTTAAATGCAAGTATATTTTTATACAAGCGGTACGCATAGTTACTTCAACTCTCCACTTTATCTTGATGTGCTCAAGTCAAATGATGATACTCAGACATAAGTATGTTAATTTCGCACTTTAAAATAGTAAAAAAATCAGTGAATTTTTTTTATAATAGGCAAGTCCAACTTCTAGAAGGATATTTGTGTTTGATGCTTTAGAGGATAACTATTTCTAATGTCAGGATGTTGAAATAGGGAAACATGAACACTAATAAAAAAAATTCTTATTTTCTGTGACAATAATAGGTTTAGAAAGAAACTTTCCATTTCAAAATGTTATCAATCAGCAATAATTACTTGATCACTTTATGAAAGATGAAAAAAAATAAGCAAGTATATTGATATTTGCCAACTGAAAATGTATAATGAATAAAATTTGCAAGAGATAAAAGGATGGAATTCAAGAAAGCAAAACTTTCATATATTTGATCCTTCATCTGTAATACAAAAGTTCTATAAAGTATATGTACCTCAACTCCTTCAACTCCATCGGGCATCTCATGATGAAAAAGGCATATTTTTCCAAGCACCGAAACAGCTGCATCATGGGTCGGCAAGCAATCTTTCTGTAATGTCTTTGGATCCCCTATAATAGCTTTTAGACCTTCAAGAGCCTCTGCCAAAAGATAGTTGATATTATAATATAAATAGTATGCACAAGAGATATGTGATAAAAGCAGCATAAACATGCTACCTCTAATGTACTGTTTGAATATGGATCCACCAAACTCAGCACTAACACCGATTCCTTGTGCAACTATCTGCAGCAGTGATTGTTTAGAATCAGACTTTTGCACTATTTGTGAGCTGTAGAATCACCAACAGTCAACAATAGACTGAATCAGAGAGACGGATGTATACCAGTTGAACTTCTGGGTTCTCATCATAGCAAGCATCAAATAGCGATGGAAGGTAACTCTCACAGTACCTGTTTTAACAGAATATGTTATAGTGAATTCAGCTAACATAGTTAATTAAAATAAAGCACTGTACTCACTTTAAAGCTTGTTCTCGGCATTGCTCTGCAACAATAGTGAAAATATGCAAGGCGGTTCTTCGCTCTTCTGCTTTTTTATCTTTATCCTACAGCCGCAGAACATTTATTCATGTGACTTCACCATTTCAGTCAATCAAACTCAGCATCTCTCTGTGTGTGTATGTTCTTATAATCAATCAAATTCAAAGGATGCAGATATTGCTTGCTAACGCATTAGCAGTAATACAAAGGGAGTATAAAGGGACAACAACCCTACCCAGATATATGCCATGTATGAGAAAAGAAGGTCAAAGAATTGTGGCAAGGCAGCCTTATATGCTTTAATGAAAGTGGTCAAGCAATCACCTGCCTGTATTAAGAAACAAGGAGAAGTTCAATGTCCTTGTGCAAGCGATTAGCAAAACGTAGCAAAGTCAAATATCCAACAAAAATTGTAAATACATACTATGCTATGAATTTTTTCTGTTTTCTCATTTTCCACTTTGCTTTTGACCATGAGAATCTTCATTATAGCAGGCAAGAACCAGTTGATATCTTCTGTGTCCAAGGTAGGTTCAGAGATCTGAAAGAGAAGAAATGTTTATTTTTAGAGAAGGGCATTGTCTCTACATATGTCTATGCTTCATATGTAGAGTAATATATGGCATTGTCTCTACATATGTCTAAGGCTAAAATACAAACTTTACAATCAAAGGAAAACCACATTTATTAATTAGACAAAAATTTATACACATCATAGTGCATAAAATGAAGGTGCTGTAAGAACCAACATATTCATACGTAGTAGCACTATTTCAGATAAGGTTTCTTTTTTTAATCCACTGAAGGGGTTTCGAAATGGAGCTAGGAATGTTAAATAACTGAATCTGATATGACATATTGAAAACCAAGTCAACTTAGTTAAACCTCAACTTGAGTTAGCACATCAAATAAATAATAGCAATACTGACATTTTTTACATGCACAAAATAAAATTGTGAAAAGAAATGTTCTAAAACAAGCTCTATGGTCTAAAATAATAAATGAAAATCACTTTCACCAAAAAGACAAAAAAATGAGAAAAAGAAAGAATGGTACAGACCCCTATGCATTGGTCTAGTGACTCTAAAATTCTCACTTGAATTTCTTCCAGTGGCTCCTAAAAACAAACAACAATTAAAAGTCGTTCCAAACAATAAGTTTGAATAACAAAAAGAACGGAGATTTCTAAAACAACTGGTGATGTTCAATAATTATCAACTGTACAATTACCTTATCAAGAGCTTCCACTAAAGCTAGTACAATGTCAGAACACAACTTCTTGAAAGGTGATTCCTGATACTCATCAGCACACCCTTTCTCCATTGCTGCTTTTGATGATTTGAATATTGCTGGCATGGCTGATTGTAAAGCAGAACAGTGTACATTTGCAATGCTTAGGGAAAGCCCAAAGCAGCATACAAGAAAATATAATGAATCAAAGCATGTGAATACCTAATATAGAATTTTTTCTAATTTCTTCATGGAATTCATAGGTGATAAGTGGAACTAAAGTTTGAGCAACCTGCACAGAATTGTCACTTGTTAAATTACTTAATCATTTGTTTAGAGGGGGCCAGGAATGGTAAATGTGTGCTATAAGACTTAGGATAAATTCGTAAACAACCTCGTCAATCCATAAATCAAAGCCTTCCTTCAACTCATCAGCACAAATATGTAGCACTTTACACGCTTTGGCTGTCTCTTCAAGAGCAAGGTTTCTGCAGAAAATAGATCTCAGTAAAGGCAAAAATTACTAAAGTCACATTATTTTATGTTTGGATTCAGTTTCATGAGACAGCATGCTGTAGCATACTAACATCCACCAAGATATAAAGTTCTATTTGGTGTGATAAATTTATGTGAAAGAAACAAGGAAAAAAAGAAAAACTCATCAATTTAAAATTCCTTCAAGCAGCTATATGAGAAAATTTGATGAAAGTTTGACAATGAACTCTCTTTCCCCTAAAATCATTGAAGAAAATAAGATGCACACCTTATCAACAATTTGAAAGTGGGAAAATTTTAGGTGTTTTCAACTGATTTCACTTTTGGGTGTTTTCAAAATGATCTCACTGTGACTTGATAAGCCTTAAGTTTGATTCTACATTTATATGAATAATCCGAAGTCATTTAATCAACACAGAGAAAAGTAAAACATTTAATATGGAGACCCACCTTTCAAATGATGATTCTTCACTTCCAGAATTTTTGGCATTTAGTGCAAGTTCAGAAGATTTGAGCAAATGAGGAATGACAACATCCATATAAGGTTGGAAGTCTTGGCCAAAGCATTTAAAAGTTTTGCCCCATGCCTGTAACTTAATTACCAATTTGATGGTAAAATAGGGCACTAAAGAAGAATGCAGGTTCAGTTTTCAATAGAAATTGAACAAATACTATAAACATACCTCTAACACTTGAATTTTTATTGGATTTTTTGTCTCTAGTTGATGGTGCAAGGAGAAAAGTTTTTCCACAACCTTGCATGAGAAAATAAATAGTTAATAAGGTTATCATATTCCAATGGCAATTCTAGAACATAAATGAACCCAATGCTTCTTTTTATGGAGGCTTCAACTTTAAGACTGTATTGTTAACTAAGAGAATATTAATTCTTTGAACAATCTTAAATAAATGGTCTTACTGACAAATGGCTCTTTAACAAGAGAATAAAATGGAAACTAGTACAAAATGAAGATACACTACCTTACATTTGGCATTTCTAAAATTTAGAGGAACAAAAATACAGAGAATTGGAGATTTCAACTTAGATTCTTAAGCACCAAGCGTGAAAGAAAATGTCAAACTTGGAACATAGACAAAGGAAACAAAGAAAATTCCTTCAATTCATTGGAGAAAGCATTATACAACGAAGAAATGTTAATCCCTTGCACAAGTTTAATATTTCAGATGCAGACTAGTTAAATTCAGGTAAATGAACTTTTGTCATGTATTGTCAGAACAAAACACTAAGTAATTAACTAGTAATTTTAGGAACTTTCATCCACATCTCATTAAAGCAACTATTCAAAGCTGTATCTAAATATATTTATTTTGCAATTATACTAAAAGTGAAAATTACCATTTGAATATCTTCAGAGAAGTTCTCCTTCCCAACAGCCACACCTACCATAATTATGCTCTCCACAGATTTAGCAAGAAGCACATAATTAGATTCTGTAGCCGCTTTCATCATTATCACTTTCATATAAGGCATAACAGTTTTGTAATACCCTTGAAGATCCTGCGAAACAAAATACTGAATATTATAAAAAATAAAAATAGCTTGGAATAGAAAACCAAAGCAAGATTTGAGCAGTACCTCCATTGATGCTGCAAGTGATGCTAAGACTGTTAAAGCCCCCTCTTTCAATTTTTGCCTTCCTCTCTTGATTCGGCAATATAAATATTAAATACTTATGCAAGTGAGAAATGAAGTAAAATTGCACAATTACTTCTTAAGCATAGGATGACCAAAGAAGTACGATCAACTAAGTTGAAGGCATTATACCCGTAGACACCTAAGTAGTTTTTTGACAATTTCATTCAGGTAAGGTGTCAAGCGGTCTGAAGTGCAGTTCTGATTAAAGTAAAGCATTGCACTAGAAGCTTTCACCTGCAATATAATACAAAATGTTAAAAACATGTGACACATGCACAAGTAAGATCAAACAGGATAACCAAAGGCAGCATATTCGATCAAATCAAGTCAATTAGGCCTTAAACGGCAAAATATGTGCAAGGGTTCAGCTTCATATGCAGTAATTGGACCATAGTCTCCATAAAAAGAATTTCCCCTTGTGAGAAAGAGACTGACAATATACAATTGATGAGACAGGGCATCTAGCTAAAGTTACAGCCAATTAAAAAGTTCACTTTTGTTGAAATTCTATTTTACCTGCCACTTGTAATTGTTGTGGTTAATTCTATTTTACCAAATCCACACTAAAATACCTCTGCCAGTATTTAGAGAATCAGTAGATAAGGAAAAGATATCAAATGATTTCAATATGCTAAATGATCCAAAAATTTAGGAATGGTTTTTGGAAATTCATAATTATATATATATAGCATCAAACATATATTGAAAAAGAAAAAAGGCTGTTCTGCACTTGTAATGCCTATTCAAATTATTTTGTTCTACAGTTCTAGCATACAAAAAAATATTTATCATGTACCTGAATGCTGGATTTATGAAAATCAATCAAAGCTTCTGTTAGAGCAGGCAAAACTTGATGATAATACTGACACTGAAATTCAGGGCAAAAATTCTTGGAGAACTCCTCAATTGCATTCAAAGCTGCCCAAGATACGCGGATGTGGGGGTCTTTGACAGCATTCAGAACTGGTTGTACCACAGGGTCCAATTCCTACGTAACATTAGAAAGTGAGAAATATGGTTTTTTTATCTGGTAAGGAAAGTTAGTATTTCACATAGTGAACAAAATTTAAGGCCAATTTAGGCCAAGAAATAAAAGAATGAAATAATAATAGCATTTGATTACTAATATGCATCAGTGATAAGTCTAAGGATGATGGGTGAAATTTACCCATTAGAAATAATTGATGGGTGAAATTTACCCATTAGAAATAATTAAAAACATATTTCCAGAATTTGATTTCAAGATATATTAAAAACAAGGCAGAGAGTGAAGAGATGTTATTTCAAGAACTTGTACACATATAAAAGGGAAATCACAATTAAAGATTTTGAATCATAATATTAAAAAAAGAAATGATACCTTTGAGCAATAACTTGCAATAGTAGAGTAGGCTACAACAGCTGCATAGCGGCGTTGCCATTTATCAGCAATTTGATTCGATTCAAACATTACTTTCTGTCTCTCCAGAAGATATTGGCCACCCATGGCAGATGCAAATTGAGCTAACCTCTCTTTTCCCTCAATATATATACTCGATTTTGGTTCATCACCATCCCAATATGGATCATCATTAATGACCTTAAGGATATCAAATATTTGAGAAAGAAACAACCCAATAAAGAAAATTATTGTTTCTTCTTCATGTTTTCTACAAAGGCAGAATAGCTCTGCTGCAAGTTGTGTCGCAAGAGCTCTTGTTTTCTCTCCAAATCTAGGGTTATTCTTCACCAAGATTTGATTCGTACATGAAAATATCAAGTCAGCAAGTTTCAAACACAAATCTGGACTCTCCTTGGTTCTCTTAATCAAATACTCAAGCACCTTCTGTGCATTATCCTCTTTATGAATATTGAAAGATAAATTGTTGTTGCGAAAAAGGAACTTTTCAATAATTATAAGCAACTCATCTTTATTTTCTCCAGTTACCATTGTCATTTTCATTTTCTGTAACCACAAACATACCTGCAAAACCAATCAAAAAAAATTGTTCAAATTGTTAGAGGGTGAGTGAGAGAGAAACAGTTAAGCATTGGATTTTGATTTTGGAGAGTTGGGGCTTTTTGTTATCAAATTTGGAGCCAAAATTTGCAAATCTTTAAATTCTTATTATTTTAATTATTTCAATTAGAAAATAATATACAATTGAATGAAAAATTTTAAAATAATTGTACAAAATCATATCTAATAATTTAAATTTAAAATCTAATATAATTAAGTTAAAATATTTTTATGGGAATTTTTATATTTATTTTAATTAGGATTATATATATATATATATAGAATTAAAAAATTAAACTAAATATAGAAATGATATTTAATAATTTAAATTTAAAAATCTAATTATTTAAGTTTAAAATGTTTTGATAAGATGTTATATATATATATATATATATATATATATATATATATATATATATATATATATATATATATATATTTGATAATTTAAATTTTAATGATTTGATTTGAAACAATGTTGTTTATTTGGATAATAAAAAAAATATTTTATATCTAATCATTTTGAAATTTTAATTTTTAGATTTTGAAATTTTATTTAATTTAGTTAAAAAATCATATCTAATCATTTAAAAAAAATCTTAGAATGGAAAAAATAAATTTAAAATTATTAATTACAAAAATACCACATATGATAATATTAAATTTAAAACTCAATGTATTTTTTTCAGCATTAATACTATAAAAATACATAATAAATATAAAATTTCAAACTAATTTTTATAATCTATTTTTATTTAAAATGATTTTACTCTTTATATTATTAAAATTCTATAATAATTATGAGTAACATGCAGGCTTAAGTCTTAACATCTACCAGCTAATGACAACAAATATTTTATTTTTTAAATTTACTTATTTATTCCAAACAATAAAATTTAACATCTTCGAAATTATTATCATATCTGCTCAATAATTGAATTTTAATTACTTGAGCGGAAGATATTTAAACTCAATCACGAAGTCAGAATTTTTTTTTTATGGAGCCAACTTTCTGAAATCATAAATCAAAATTATATATATAATTAAACTAATTTTTATATATTTAAAACAAAATTTCACGCCAATTGTAATATATAACTAAATTTTTATAATTTTACATTTAAAAATTTTTATATTTTAAAAATTAAAAACTATGACCACTCAGCTCCCTAACTCCGTCATTGTTTAAACTCATCACAACTCGTCTCTTCATGTTTGATTATATAGACCAAGTCCTTTAATTAGAATTCTATATGTATGCAAAATGAATAATGGAGAAGTTATTGAATTGGTTGATCATTAGAAGCCCAAATAACTAGTCCACAAGTCTTAAATAAACATTTTAATTTAAAATAGCTATAAATTTTTATGGTGTTCATAAGATTTAATAAAACATTTTTTTTGGTATATAGAAATTTTTTTAAAGGGAATGTCTTTAAAAAAAAAAAAAAAAACACTTTGTTGGAGATGGAATTATCATAATTTGAACTTCTAATTAATATCTTATATTATGTGACAAGTAGACATTCGATCACTAGGTTAATATTAAAAATAAAATAAAATAAAAACAAATAAAAAAAACAAAACTAATCAGCCTTTAATTCAGTGAGATTGAAATCGTATCTAAAATTATGAGATCTCAAATTCAAACTTCAGTTAGAATTAAATTTTAAAAAAAAAAAGTCAAAATATATTGAACTTTACTTTTAAAAATAATATTTTTTTGAGGGAAACTTTTAGAAATAATTTTAAATATATAGATGTTCATTTATAAATTGTACAAAATCTATTAATATTTCCTCATAATTTTTAAAGACAGATGTTGATTTATAATTCCAGAAAATCTGTTAATTAATATTTCCACTTATCAAATACTAATCAACTATTGATTAGGAGTTGGTTAAGGGAGTGCTAGTAAAAAGTGGAGCTTGTCTCAAGCGCCCGTCTCTCCCTTGTGAGAGTGTCTGCTTGTCTCTCTGATTGAGAGTGTGTGCTTGGTTTTATTCAAATCCAGTTTTTTAATCTTTTCACTTTTTTACGGGGACTGCTATGGAGAACCAATTAGCATCGTTGTCACTAACAGAGGAGGAGGAAGAGGAGCTCATAGTGGAAACGGAGGAGGCAGAGAATCAAGAAAGTTATGATTTGTCTTATTGGGAAGTTCCAAACGGATAGATCAATAAACTTCAGTGTGATGAAGCATAGAACGGCATCTTTATGGAGACAAGGAAAAGGTGTAACTGTTAGAGTTTATGTCATAGAGCAGTGTATATTTTATGTAAATGTAAAATAATATTAATGACAATTAAATATATGTTTCTTTAAATGAAAATGTTCTATTGCATTAAATATATATTTGTAGTCCATAAATATTTTGTAAGATGATCTATTTTTAAGTGTTGAGAATATGGATGACAGATCGCTCTCAAACAAATACTTTAAATGTTTATGGTCATAGAATTAATAATTAGGCATCATTAATTCTGGAAGACCGTCACATCTGTTTATATTCTATAATTAGTATGTGATACTTATAATTGTAGAGACAGTGAGCATCATGCTGTTTGATAAATGTTGTCAACACAAACATGTGGATATTCATATGATGAATAGTTGAACTGTGGCATTAGATGATGATAATATGGAGTTTTATTGTTAGTCAATAAATCATTGTCTAGATCATAATTGTACATATAATCCTTTGACTTGAGGGATACTGTATCTCATTCATTGGTGGTTAGATTTATTACTACTTACATACTGATGCTATTTATGTAATGATATAAGGCATGTGATAGTTTTAACTAGTTATGTATGGAGGTAAGTGATTCTATGCTATCTGATTAACTTGAATAAACAAGGAAAAAATTCTATGCTATCTGATTATTCTTGATAATCAAATCCTTAGCCAAGATAATTAAGATTCACTAGAAATAATTTCTAACATGAATCAATTTTATCAAGAATTAGAATCGAGATATAGACATATGATAAAAGTATATTAGGGTTTGATAAATCCATGACCCTAACTAAGATTGAAATTTCGTAATGAAAGGATTTTAGTGTACGTTAATTATGATCAATGGTATATGAAATGGATAAGTAATCAAACACTTACATTCATTCTAATTAGGTAGTCATAATATGTTTTGCTAGACGTCACTCATGACTTATGGAATTAAGGGCGAAATAAGAATTTCACATTAGTACAGAAAAATATTTCCTCAATCCCATTGCTAATTAAATGTGAATCTAGAAAGTCACACACCCAAAAGTATTCACCTTTCAAGTGTAAAATATTTGCCATAATAATTAATTAAAGTGTTTGATTAATTGATTAGTGGTAAAATGATTAAACTTGTAATTAAATTTACGAGAACCCAGATAACTCTAGTTTCTTAAAGTTATTTTACCTGTTTAAACTCAAATTTGGTTCAGAACTTGATAATTTAATAATATTATTATTTATTTTGAGAAATAAATAATTCTAACAATTTATAAATAAATTATAACATGTTTTTAGTATTTTATTTTATTTTGTAGAATAGAGAGAATTTTGGGATGCTATACAAAGGAGGGAGGAAGTTTCCTTTTATAATGAAAGAAAGCTATAACCCAAGCCAATTTTGTTGACTAACCCAAGCCAATTTTGTTGACTAACCAAGCCAATTTTATTGACTAACCCAAACCAATTTTGTTGACAATAAAAATAATAATGATGCAGACAATAATGAAAGATGATAGAAAAAAGAAGGTGAAAGTTGCCTATAAATAGGTATTACCACTCATCATTCAGATCATCATTCAATCACATAAATAAATATAGATATTTGTATTTTCTTAGTTTCATTTCATTTTATTTTCATTTTGATCAAGAAGAGAAATTTTAAAGCTCGTGTACATCAAAAACTGTATCTCAAAAAGAGTTATTTGTAAAATTTTATTTTTCAATTCAATAATAAAGTTGTTATTATGTTTTCTATTAGATTGATTGTTAATTTAATCGTGTATTTCTTCTTAACTATGAGTAGCTAAATTTCTTCTTAACTATGAGTAGCTAAATTTCTTCTTTAAGATTTAGATGTAATATTTTGATTTACTTATGACTATCTTTATTTGATTGATTTGGTTTTAATTATTTGACTCAATCTTTTATCTTAGAATTTAATGTTTGTGAATAATTAATCACTATTTACATATTTAAAAATATTATGTGAAATAGCGAGAGTGGAAGTATAATATTAGCTCATAGAGATATTAGACCTGGGGAATGTGTTGCTTAAAGATAAGAACACTCATTTGTGATTAATTAAAGGATTTCCATAAAACTTAATGAGTTTGTGTTAATTGCTTGTGATCACGAGAGTAGACATAAGGTTAACATAAATATTTGTATTGTATCTTGAGAGAGAATATCATATAATTTAGGAAAATATAATCATTAATTATAATAAAAATTAAACCAATCTAGAGAATATAGAAAAGTAATAGATAATCAATTAATGAAATCTAAATCTTAAGTCTTTTTCATATATTGAATTTATCTTTTAATACTTATTTTTATTTTTTTCTTAAATCTCAACTAAATTGATATTCTAAATAACAGAGTAATTATAATTTTGGTACTTGACAATACATTCCATGTAGAATCGACACTCTACTTGTCACATCCTACTTTTAGGATGGACGATCCTAGGGCATGGATAGGCATAAAGCCACTGAAAACCTGTAGAACCCTCTAACATTGACTTACAAACAGTGTTCCGGCGGAGTGCCGATTGTACTCTTAACAATTCTCAAGATCCAAAACCTATATAAAACCACACTTCCAAATATTTTCACCCTTATATCATCAACTTCCCATGTATAATCAATATCTTCACATTCATCAACTCAATACATTTATATTCACATATAGATATACATATATCATTAAGCAACTTTAATATTTCACGTTAGCTAAATACACTTTTCACATAATCTGTACTATATACATTACACTTAATATACCATGGAGCTACTAGAAAATTAAACCAATATTACACATATATTGTTTCTCATATACCTATATACAATGATCAAAACATAATATATTTTTCTTACATTAGGCACAACCTTCAAGCGAATTATAATGCTTGAGTTTTCTTGTAAACTTCTATCCCTATAAAACAAATTGGGAAGGGGGAGTGAGTAAAACTCAGTGAATGCATTCTAAACAATTATGCACATGGGGTCGCTTCACTCGATTCACTACAATTTGATTTCACAATAAGATCAAGGATTCAATATAGATATATATAACAATGATGTCAATATTAAGAATGATAACAGTAAAGACAATATCAATAACACCGGCACTAGGGTTCAGTAGAAACAATAGCAATATCAATAATACTGGCACTAAGGTTCAGTAGAAAGAATGGCAATATTAAGAACGATAACAATGTTATGAAATATCGATATCACTGACACTGAGGTTCAACAGAAATTTGATTTCACTATATGAGAGGGAAATTTATCAACACTACTCATCAATAATTTCACTAGTGGCAGAGGCTCTTCTTTTGGAGCAATATTACAACGTAAGGTTAGCTAGACCTTACGGTTAGGGCATTCAAAAGCCCTCATAGCAAGGGTCACTTCATTGTGCACAAAGCCCGGTGTTTCCCACACCGGAAAAAGGGGATCTCTGCCTTTAGAAACAATAACATTGTACCATTTTTGGTACTTCAAAGAATGTTTGATTTACACTGAGAAAGGTTTAATTCAATAATAAATATGATAATATAGGTAAGAAAAATCAATGGAACACTATAACAAATAGGATTTTCTAGGAATCCGAACAATGTATAATATCACTATCAATTCAATTCGGATATGGATTTAACACAATTTAAAGAATAGGTTCAAAATTAATGTTCAAGATACAAATAATTTATGTTTGAATAACAATGCAGACAATTTAATCAAGAAAGCAATGATGGCAATTAGCAATGATGGCAATTTTCATGTACATAAAAGTATAGAATACACTCACTTTTTTATACTTGTCTTCACTAAATTTTCTTCAATTACACTATTTGAGGATTTTCTTCCTCTTCAGGATTCTCTACATATAATACATGCACTCAATAAGTTCAATTGGCATAAGTAAGTTCATTAAAATATTAAAGTTTAAAACATGTGTATAGGATCCTTTCCTGACCCAGCCTCACTATTTTTGCCATTTCTTTAGTTACACTACTTCAAATGGAACAATTCCTTTTTTTATATGAAACTAGAATTATAAGGTTACATTTCATTAGTTTTTATCTCAACTTGGTTCTATCTCTATGGTCGTCCAACTTAAGGGTTAATATCAAAAATTCTGTCAGTCTAGTTACTCTGTCACAATTTAGATCTTTTCATATATCTCCCAATATACTTGGAATTGTGCTCTGAAAATTTTACAAAATCTAAAAGACATATCAAGATCCATTTATTATATTTTAGTTATCTTCAAATTCCTATCCTAACATACTCAAAATTGGCCTCAAACTTTCTGGATTCTCAGGGCAGGTCTGCAGGAAGCAATTTCTTTCTCCTTTCCATATCTCCAAAAATAATAAGAATTAGCTTAAACTTCCTTCTAAAGAAATAAACAAAAAACATCAAGCTACAATTTTTATGTTGAATTTTCTCAAATTCGTGCTCCTTGGGGTTCGATTTTCTTTCTCAAGTTCCAGCACTTTTCAAACCTTAAATCTGTCTCTTCTTGCTTCTTGCTTCCTTCATCTAATTCTTTCATTTCTTACTCTTTTCCACCAAAATCACTTCAATTAGATCTTTTTCATTCATTAACTCATATTTTATTTACTTTAAAAATCTTATTTCTCCACTCCTAATTCATTCATCATAACCACACTATCAATAATCACAATATCACAATTAATCATAATAAAAACACACACACACACACACACACATATATATATATATGAGAAGAATTGAATTAATTCATATTCTTACCTTAAAAATTCTTTTCTTCTTCTTCTTTTCTTCGCTCTCTCTTTCTTTCTCTCTTTCCTTTCCTTTGCAAGAAAGTTGTTAGAATGAGAATGAGACTTATCTTCTCATCTCTCCTATCTATATATTTTTTTTCCTTTTTGATTTATTTTTTTCTTGCTTGCAATTTTGGACAAATATCCACCCTTTGATCTTCATCATGATAGCCAGCCATTGACACCTATTTTGTCTATTTTATTTTATTTTATTTTTCTTTTTTACTTAGTCAAATATAATAATTATCTTTTAAAGGAAAATTACACTTTTGTCCTTTTTTGCCTACAACTTTACTATTCTTTCTAGTTTTAGTCTAAAATTATTTTTAATCTAATTTTTAGGGTTCTAGTATCCTAATTAATTTTCTCCCATTAAATTCCCTCAATCAGGATTTAATTAAAAAATCTCTGAGTCAGAATCCATCGGTTTCGCGCTTTGTGTATCGATTTCACTTAGGTATTTTCTATGCTCATCTCTAATTCAATTTTTACATTTCATAACTTCTAATGTCCTCATATTTATATAAATTCTCCAAATAAAATCTAGAAATCCTTTATGGGATCAGAATTTTCCGATCTTGCACTTAACACCTCAATTTTCCAAATCCGTATCCTTTTTAGGGTTTCAATTCCTAACTTCCTATTTTTCTTCTTACACTCTTCATTTCACTTGTTTCCATGTCAAATATAGCTCCTCTGATGCTTTTCCTAATATCTCCTACCTTATTTCATACAATCAAGGGCTCGATTTCAATATTGATATCCGTTCAGTTCTCTGATTTCCACAACCATCATCTATACTCCCTCGCTCCTACTCTGATCACTTCCCTTTAACCTCAATACTCATAGTGAACATAGGGTCGGGGTGTTATACTACTCATACACTATTACTTGCCCATGATCTGTACACTTGTAGATTTTTTGCAATAAGTTTTTAGCGTCGTTGCCTGTGAATGCGATATTGTCAATATCAATAAAATTTATATACTCTATTACTTTAGATTCTTTATTATTATTATGCTTGCATATCCCTTTAGGTGTTTATGAGAAGCGATCCCAATGCAAAGTTAGAGGAGTTAGATCCTGAAATCGAGCGTTGGTGTGAAGCTTTGACTAAAGCCAAAAAAGAGAGACTCAGAAAGGAAAAAGAAGAAAAAGCCAAAGAGCTACAGGTTTTGGAAGAAGGAGCAAAATTTGATCAAGACACTTTTGAGGAAGGAAGCGAAGGAAAAGAGATGGCAAACAACGAAGCTAACAGGGCATTGCATGAGTTTTCCGTGCCAAGCTCGGTTATGCGGTCCAGCATTGAAAGGCCTAGTATTGCAGCTAACAACTTTGAGATCAAACCGTCACTCATACAAATGGTTCAACAATCTCAATTTGGGAGAGGAGTCATGGAGGATACCAATGCCCATTTGGCAAATTTCATAGAAATCTGTGATACAATCAAGATGAATGGTGTTATTGATAATGCCATTAGATTGAGACTTTTCCCATTCTCTCTTAGGGATAAAGCAAAAACATGGCTAACCTTTCAAGCTTTAGGGTTAATCACTACATGGGATCAACTTATAGGGGTTTTTCTTGCAAAATATTTCCCACCTGGAAAGACTGCTAAACTGAGGAATGACATTACTAGCTTCACTCAGTTTGAGGGAGAGACTCTCTATGAAGCTTGGGAAAGGTTCAAGGATTTGCAACGGAAGTATTCCCATTATGGTATCCCTAATTGGTTGATAGTACAAACCTTCTATAAAGGCCTTACTATTTAAATGAGACATACTATTGACGTAGTTGCTGGAGGAGCCCTCATGAATAAGAATGTTGTAGATGCATATGACCTTCTTAAAGAGATGGCAACCAATAACTATCATTGGTCTAATGAGAGAAGTGTGACAAAAAGAGTTGCTGGTGTTCATGATATGGATGGGTATTCTTTACTTGCCTCCAAGGTTGATGCAATTGCTAAGACTTTGGAACGAGTAAACATCAATGCTCTGTCTAGCCATCCGACGGTTTGTGAGTCTTGTGGGGGTAATCATCCTAATTCAGAATGCCATGGAATGAAGGAAGTTCATTTTGTTACCAACCCTAATAGGCAACAAAATAATCCCTACTCTAATACTTACAACCCATGGTGGAGAAATCACCCCAACTTAGCATGGGAAAATCAAGGGAACCAAGGGGGCAATCAGAGGCAACCTTATCAAACCAACTTTCAAAGGAGGAATCAAAATTAAGTACCACTTGAAAACAAACCTTCCTATGAAGCAACTTTGGAGAAATTCATTGGAGCTACCACGAAAAGGTTTAATAAGTTGGAGAAGCAATATGATAAGTTGGAATCCAAGGTTGATAAAATAGCTAGCCAAAATAGGAACTTAGAGAAGTAAGTGGGGCAATTGGCTAGGTCATTAAACATAAGATCCTAAGGTACTTTGCCAAGCCAAACTGAAGTGAATCTAATCGAGCATTGTAAGGCAATTATCGTGAAGATATATAGGCAAATAAAAGAGATGGATGGCAAAATAATGGTAAGTGATAAGCAACAAAGTATTATTCTTGAAGATACTTCCTCCAAGAAAGAAAGAGAAGATGAAAAGGAACGAAATGAAATGTCTACACCACCACAAATTCAGCCTGTGAGGCCTCGCCCGAGCACCGGTCTGATCCGCTAAAGGAATCGAAGTGCTCATTTGGGTTTGAACTCACGATGGAGCCCCCGAGCTCAGATTGATTGTTTTTGAAAATTGATTTAGAGTCGCCACCTTACTTTATTTTTATTTTGGGAAAATATAAGGTAAAAACCCATTAATGACTCCAATTATTTATCCCAAAGGAAAAGATCACTAGCCTCGATTACCAAAGAGGATTCGGGGACTAGGTTTTT
>CATKHJ010468652.1:0-15112 GCA_949750685.1 Vernicia montana
AGCGTATTTTTATGAATTTAAAATTATTTCAAGCAATCTTTGAGGCCCTTCACGCCATCCTATATATATTTTCTATATTTTTCATACTTTAAATTTAATTTTGTACTATTATTTTCTAATATGCAATGCAAAAATGTTAAAAGATAAATATATCTCTTCATCCACAAATTGTTTGCCAAAATTATGCATCATACATACTAGCCTATATATATATGTGATATGTGATTAATTATACATCTCAAATATCACTTAGCATGCAAATTGATTAAGTCTTATTTTAAAAGCAAGTTATTTAATGGATTATATGCAAATCCATTATTTTTGGGGAGGATAAGAGTCCCTTAGATTCTATAAAATTTTTATGCTGATTATTATGCATAATTTGAATAAATTCATTACTTGAATGAATCACCTGCTTTAGGTTTATTGCATGCTCTATTTTTAAAAGACATTGCTAAATTACTCTCTATTGTAGTAACAAGTACAAATTATCAAAGTCTGCTCGGACTTCATATGAACTTATGATGCATATGGACTTTTCTGAATGATTTATCACATAGATAAAATGAGCAAATCTCGCATGAATTTATAAAAATGCATAAACCATGCATCTTCTATTTGATTTTTAAATATGCTCAAATCAATTTGAAAGTTGCAGGCAATGAAAAAGACTTATATAAGTCTAGGTGAAAGATAGTGAGGCAACTCCTGCAAGAGGGAGAAAGACTTAGTACGGCTAGGCGAAAGTCAACGAAACACCAAAGACCTAATATGGCTAGGCAAAAGTTCGTAAGGCACCAAAGACCTAGTACGGCTAGGCAAAAATCCGCGAGGCACCAAAGTCCTAGTAAAAGTTAGGCAAAAGTTTGCGAAGCACCAAAGACCTAGTATGGCTAGGCGAAATTATGCAAGGCACCAAAGACCTAGTATGGCTAGGCGAAAGTCTGTGAGGCACCAAAGACCTAATACAGTTAGGTGAAAGTCCGCAAGGCACCAAAAACCTAGTACGACTAGACAAAAATCCACTAGGCACCAAAGACCTAGTAAAAGTTGGGCAAAAGTCCGCGAAGCACCAAAGACCTAGTATGGCTAGGCAAAATTCTGTGAGGCACCAAAGACCTAGTATGGCTAGGCGAAAGTCTGCGAGGCACCAAAGACCTAATACAATTAGGTGAAAGTTCGTGAGGCACCAAAGATATAGTACAACTAGACAAAAGTCTGCAAGGCACCAAAGATCTAGTAAAAGTTGGGCAAAAGACTACAAGGCATATTATTTGAAGACCTCTAGGTGATGTGGATTTATAAAGTTCTTTATTGATGAGACATATTATTATTTAAGACATCTCTCGGCGAGGCATACTATTTGAAGACCTCCAAGTGAGGTGGATTTATAAAGTTCTCTATTAAGGAATATTATTATTTATGACCTCTCTTAGCAAGGTATACTATTTGAAGATCTCCAGATGAGGTGGATTTATAAAGTCCTCTATCGACGAGGCATAATATTATTTTAGACCTCCATCGGCGAGACACATTATTTGAAGACCTCCAGGTGAGGTGGATTTATAAAGTGTTTTATCGTCAAGGCATATTATTATTTATGACCTCTCTCGGCGAGGTATACTATTTGAAGACCTCCAAGTGAGGTGGATTTCTAAAAGTTCTTTATTAATGAGGCATATTATTATTTAAGACCTCCCTCGGTGAGGCATATCATTTGAAAACATCCATGTGAGGTGGATTTCTAAAGCTTTCTATCGACGAGGCATATTATATGAAGACCTTCAAGCAAGGTGAATTTCTAAAATCCTCTATTAACGAGGCATATTATTATTATCTAAGTCCTCTATCAGCGAGATATTATTATTTGTCATCTATCAGTGAGAAGTATTATCTGAAGACCTTTACATGATGTGGATTTTTAAGTACCTGTCAGCGAAGTATATTATTATCTAAGACTTCTCTCAGTAAGGCATATTATTCGAAAACATCTAAGGAATGACAATCTGGAAGCTATTTCGAAGATTTGAAGTTATTTGGAAGATATGAATACTTAAAACTATTAGGAATCTATAAGTCCACATGTTGTGACATCGAAGATTTAAAACTATTAGGAATCTATAAATCCACATGTTGTGGCATCGAAGATTTGAAGTTATTAGGAATCTATAAGTCCACGTGTTTTGGCATCAAAGACTTGGAGCTATTTGGAATTTATAAGTCCACATACTGTGGCATCGAAAACTTGAAGCCATTGGAACCATAAGACCACACCACAATGTGACAATCATGCAATGATCATTTACATGCTTCATATGTAAGCCTCTAGTTATGGCTCATCCTCTAGTGGCCTCCACATCGAGTTCATCAGCTCGCATCTCCATCAAGGCATCTAATTGCCTCTAGACTGAGCTCTTCAGCCCATTTTTCTATTCAGGCACTGAGTCACCTCCACGTCGAGCTCCTCAGCTCGCATTTTCATTCAAGCATCCCGTTGCCTCCATACTGAGCTCCTTATCTCACTTTTCTATTCATGCACCAAGCCGCCTCCACATTGAGCTCTTCAACTCATCTCTCCATTATGGCATCTAATTGCCTCTATATCGAGCCCCTCAGTTCATCTCTCTTCATACACCCAGCTGTCTCTTTATTCGAGCTCTTTGACTCGCCTCTCTATTTGAGCTCCTCAGCTCGTCTCTCTCTTCAGGCATTTAGCTGCCTCCATATCGAGCCCACTAGCTCGCCTTCTCTATCTAGGAATTCAGTTGTCTCCATATCGAGCCCTCTAGTTTGTCTCTCTATTCAAGCATTCAACTACCTTTATATCGAGTTCGCCAGCTACCTTCAGTTTGACTCTTTTATATATAACATGGAAAAAAATTGCTACAATGAGATCTTACGTCTACTCCCTTAATCTACTCCTCGATACGCTTAAATCATACTAGAGAGTGGGGAGCCTCTGATAAGGGATAAAAGTAGCCTTCAATATCCTTTAATTTCATGGAGACACATTTCCTCTATATTAAAGTAAGAATAAGGTAAAAGAAGGGAAATCCATATCTCATTCTCAATTCTCCTTCTCTTTACATTTTCTTTATCTTTCTCCTTTAACCTACTGACTTAGGTATCGAAAACTCTCCATTAAGTCTGTTCCGAAGAACTGTTAATTTATTTTTTCTCTATCTACATATCATATTTCTCACCCTTATACCATGGATTTTCTATTTTCTAAAAATAGAAGAAGGTAATTTTGCCATATCAAAGTTAAAAGGTAGGTAGTTGAGTGACAGCAATGTTTCTTATTGTGGTAGCATACATAAGATAGCTTTTGGCTATTAATCACTCAACAAGTATATATAATATTTTAATTTTAGTACTTATCAGATATTGACTTTCATTTTCTTTGGATGGGCTTTTTACATATACATACATATAATATTTGCCATCTAATTTACTATCACATCATCAAGGAATTATGAAAATGAGTCCCACTGATATGGTTTTTTTTTTTTAATTGTAAAAATATATAAAATTTTAAGTTTAATGATTTTATATATCTTTTACTATTAACATAATTACTTAAAGGTAATTGGATATAATTATTAATTAATATAAAAAATAAATTAAAATGATAAAATTTGAAAAATATAAAATAATTGAAGACACATGAGATTATTAAGTCTAATATTTAAAGTTCATCCTAAAAAAAAAAAAAATATTTAAAGTTTAAGGTTTTCGCTAGGAATTGGGCTCAACACGTGTCGAAGATGAGCCCACCCACCCTAAACTCCTTTTTATTATTTTAAGTTTTAACACATTCATGATTTGTTGGTTGTTTTCTCTTTTTGACAAAACTTTTAATATTAACAAATAAAAAAAAAAATTGTTATCAACTTCATATAGAAATTGACTCTATTGATTTAATTTCAGACTGTTGATAGAGTTTAATTTTTTAGTTAATAATTAAAAATTAATTTTTAAATATATATTCTTCATCTAAAAGGAAAAAAAATTATAATATTATTAGGTTTAATAGATAAATTTACTCGTATATTATAAAAAATAAAAGTGAAATTAATTTTTAAACATTTTATATCATATTATCAATTTAATTTTTAAATTTTAACAGAAATTAATTGAATTTTATAAATTTAATAAACTACTAATAATCAAAATAATGATTTAATTAATTAAATTTGTAAAATTCAAGAGTCCAATTAACTTCCATTGAAATTTAAAATTTTAATTGATAATATGATATAATAAATTTAAGAATTAATTTAATTTTTTTATCTTTTAATTAATAAAATCTTTCTTAAAAATCTGACTTAGGGTAACACTGTAACTAAAATTTTAAATTGAATAGAATTGAAAAAAAAAATAATACAATTATAAAAATATACAAAGTTTAAGATAATTTTTTTATTAATTTAATATTTAGCCTTATAATTTTAGCAATAAAAATTGTTAATATCATTGAAATTAATTTTTTTTTAGCATGGAAGAAGGAATCAAATATGAATTTATTGCCGAAGTCATATATACACTTATTATTAGACTATATATTGGTATGCATTGAAATGATTCATTTTGGCAATAAAAAAAGAAAAAGAAATCAATATGGTATTGGAAATAATATAAGAGATGTTTAATGTTGCAATTCAATATTTTTATATAAAATCATTTTTTTAAAAAAAATAGATTTTCAAATAAATGATATTGAGAATGTGAGATTATTACGTTTTATTGAAAATTAAAAATTTCTTAAAAATATAAAATAATTATATTTAATTATTTAAAAAATATTTATAAAGTATTGAAAAATAATTATATTTAAAAATAATAATATAATATTCAGGAATTTTGGCAATCTAACGCCTTCACAGCTCCAAAAAATCTCAAGCTGGAAAAATCAAACAAAAGCTGACAATATCTATATAAGATTTTTATGACTATCGTCTTGGCCTTTCATTTTCCTTTTAACTTCTGTTTTAAAATTCCAATAGCTTCAAAAGATAGCCATTAGTTTCCCCTCTTTCTTTTTTTTTTTTTTTTTTTTTTTTTTTTTTTTTTTTTTCCAATTATATATAAAAAAAAATTTGTTAACAAGGAAAAGAGTAAATTATTATAATATTTCTAAAATTTATCAAAATTAATCCTTTAATTCACAATATTTCAAAATAATTATTTTTTATTCCCAAAATTTGTTAATAACTAATACTTTAATTTTTTTTTATAAAATAATGAAATAAAGATTAGGATATAATAGAGTTGAATGAATTAATATAATATTTTATTTAATTTTAATTAAAAAATTTGGCATTTGATTTGCATTTAATTTATCATGTTCGATCTCAACTCAGTGTAATATTTAAAATAATTAAATTCAATTAAATTCAATTTTTTTTGATAAAATGATTTATTAATCTCAAATTAGTACATTATTATTTAAAACTTATATAATATAAATACTACTTAAAATTATATAAAAATTTAGATATTTGATTAGACTCACAAATCATTTAAGTAGAATATTATAATTCAATTCACTATTCGAATTACTCAAGTTAAAATACAATAGAATTGCCTCATTTAAATAATATCAAAATGAAATTTTGGATTCGTTTGGATTAGTGGATGAAAAATTAGTGTTGGAATTTAAACTCTCAATTGCTAGTATTAAGTATTTAATAAATGTAATTTTTTAAAATAACTTTTTAAAATCCAGTAACTAATAATTTAAAATTATAATTGAAATTTTAAAAATTAATATTTTTAGAGGTTAGTGTTTACTAGACCTGTTCATGGACCGAATTTAAATTTAAAAAATATTTAATTTTTTAAAAGCTCGGTCCAATCAATTTATAATTTTTTTCACGAATTGAAATCTGAAATTCAGCGCACGAACATGTATAGTGTTTACCACCAAGTTAGATTCTTGGTAGTAAGGAATTTTATTATTGGAGTTTTTTTTTTTAATTAAATGTGTTACTTATTAAAAATAAGTGTGTTTGTCTCCCAAAAAGAACTTTTAATCTAACCACGCAATGTATTAAACAATTGTTTTAGTACGGCTGTCTAAAATCTACCATCATTACTAATATTTCATTAATTTTAATTTGTTTATGTTGTAATGTTCATTCTCAAGAAAACCTCAAAAGACCTCACAAAGTGATGTAGTTCTGTACTGTGCTTGTAATAATAATAAGTAGTCCTTTAGAGCATGAGGTTAAAAAATAGGACAATAACTATGGATTGGAGGAGAAAAAGGAAGGAGCATGGGATGGGTGGAGATGCTGTAATATGCTCTTCTAATTTTGACACCTGTCCATGTTTCTCTCTCTCTCTCACTCACTTTACATTGTCTTTTTCTTTCTTTCTTTTCATTTCTTTTTCAAAGTTAATTTCTTTAATTTTTTTTTTTATTTTCTTCTCCACTTCTTTTCTGTTCTTGTTCTTCCAAAACTTTAAAGAACCAAGAAAATATTAAATATATGTCAAATATTAATAAAGAATCAAGAAAAGAAGTGTTTTAGTGATCACACTTGAGCTGTTTGTTAGTTTTTAAATGGTAAGTAAATCCCTCCATTTCTTCTGGTTTTTCTTGATTCTTTCCATGGCTATCAGAATCTAGAAGACGAGAAGAAGAAGACAGAAAAGGGAGGGGGAAACTGGAAAGTTTTTCTTGAATAGTTGACACTATTAGGTAGTGACTCCTTTTTCCTTTTTTCTTTTTGGCTCCTTCTGTTGCTTTGTAGATTAATTGTGATAATTATTAGAGAGAGAGAGAGAGAGAGAGAGGCTGAGAGTGAGTTAATTTACAAGAGGCTCAGATGGGTTGCCTCAGATCCAGGGAAGTCAAGAGTAAACATGTGAACAAGAGTGTCATCTTTTTAGGGTTTTCTTGTGATTCTTGGGACTTCAGCTTTCCTGGGTTCTTTTCATGACTCCTTTTCTTTCTTTCTTGTGTTTCAAGATAATGGGTTGGTTTTATATTTGGTTTAATTATTATTATTGTTTTTAATTTTTCAAAATTCTAGTCTTTTGTGTGTGTGTGTGGATTTAAAGTTGTTTTTGTGGCTGTTTCTTTCACTCTCACCATGGTTGATGGATGTAGATAGAGAAGTGTCCAGAGAAGAAGAAGAAGCAGCTAATAAAGCCTAGACCTATCCATTTTATTAATTAGGATTGTAATTTCCAGAAATGGAAATTTGGGTCTATTCTTGTTGACCAGATCTGACTGTTCATTTCCTTTTCACCACCTTTTAGCTGCTCACCCATTTCTTGCATATTCCAAATTTTGCTTATTGATTTAGTTTTATTTTACTTTGTTATCTTTATTTTAAAAAAGGCATGGGAAATGGTCTTACAAAACCCTCTATTCTTCACATTCCAAAATCATTCTTGTTAAGAGGAGCTGATAATTTAGTTGAACAATGACAGGTTGTATGATTTTAGACGGGTTGGAGGGTAACTTTTTGTACTGCCCAGATAGGGATTTTGATGGAGGAGATGTCTCCGACGGTTGCAGTGCCATTTAGAGTAGGTAATTCAGTCTGTGAAAACCCAACCATTGATACCCATTTGGACATCACTAGACTTAGGTTGATGGCAGACAGGGCTTGCTTGTTATCCGATTCTGTAACTGTTGGGGATAAGGATTGTAATTGTGGTGATTTGGATAATGAAGTTAGTGTTACAACAGTTGAAGTTCTGCAAAATGACATGGAAGTAGGAGCCCCTTTGTTGGATATGATTTCTGAAAATAAAACCAATTGGGTGGTTTGTGATGATGCAATAAGCAGGGAAAGTGAAGATGATTCCTTTTCATTGGAGGGTGATCCTATTTTGGATAGCTCTTGTTCTCTTTCAGTTGCTAGTGAAACTAGCAGCTTATGTGGAGAGGATTTCTTGGGTTTTGAGGCCACTTCTGAGATAGGAACACCAAGTTCTGTGGATATTAGGAAAAGCATTTGCAGTGTTGATATTATTGCTAATGCCATGGATTTGTCAGAGTCAAATGTTGAGACAGAGGTTGTGAGAGATTCTGTTTCTGTAGCAGTGAGCCTTGAGGAAGAGATTGGAGATGGGTCTGACCTGAAACCATCTACAGTTGTACTTCAGTTGGCTCTGGGGAAAGGGGTGAGCGGGACAGTCCCTCGCAGTGTTTTTGAGGTGGACTATGTGCCCCTTTGGGGATTTACATCTATATGTGGAAGGAGACCTGAGATGGAAGATGCAGTTGCGACTGTGCCTCAGTTTCTGAAAATTCCTATTCAAATGCTAATTGGTGATCAATTGCTTGATGGTATGAGCAAGTATATAACTCACCAGACTGCTCATTTCTTTGGAGTTTATGATGGGCATGGAGGCTTACAGGTAACTTTTCCTTTAATCTTCATTTCTTTTGTTCTTCTTTATTAGTTTCTTCTTATCAACAAATCATGCATTATTTTTCTTTCTGCAATTGAATGTCTTACATGGGTTTGGTGCTTTGTTCAGGTTGCAAACTACTGTCGAGATCGTATCCATTATGCTTTAGCTGAGGAGATAGAATTTGTTAAGAATGGCCTGAAAGATGGATGTTTGAAGGACAGTTGCCAAGAGCAATGGAAAAGGACATTCACCAACTGTTTTCTTAAGGTAGATGCTGAAGTTGGAGGAAAAGGCAGTGCCGAACCAGTTGCCCCCGAAACAGTGGGTTCAACTGCTGTTGTTGCTATTATTTGTTCATCCCACATTATAGTAGCAAACTGCGGAGACTCACGAGCAGTTCTATATCGTGGGAAAGAGCCTATAGCATTATCAGTGGATCATAAAGTAAGATCTCCTAAAAAAAATAAGCTTGCTTCTTCTGTTGATAATTTACTAGGAATGCTAATGGTCACTTGTTTCATCTTGTTTATGTTATTTCAGCCAAATCGGGAAGATGAATATGCAAGGATAGAAGCATCTGGAGGCAAGGTCATACAATGGAATGGGCATCGTGTCTTTGGTGTTCTTGCAATGTCAAGGTCCATTGGTATGTGCTTCTACAACATGATCTTTATTTTTTTAATTTTTCAAATTCAATTACGGCATCATCAATATTGATTGCCAGGATTCTTTTGTGTGTGTTATTGTCATGTTCTAAATGCCTAATCTCAAAGGTAGCAATTGTAGAATGAGTACATTCACATTGGGGAAGGACTTGACTTGAGATGTCAGCTGTGCATTGCCCTCTATTTTTACTGGTGAAATTTTATGGTATTTGGACATAGCAATTCGTCCCACTTGATGTCTATGTAATTGCTGGATATTGTATGTGATCATGAACTTTTAAACATTGGTTTAAGGTATTAGGACCTCAGACAATATGCCTGAACCATAAAAGATAATGGCTTTGACTATGCCCTCAAGGATGAGTAAACAGAAATATCCAGATTGTGAAATACAAGGACAAGTAATGGTAATGTCAATGGTTACCTATAGAACTTTTAATGTGCAAAAAATATATATTTTCTCACTTTATTTCTTATATTTGGACAACGGATTGTTTGGCATTGAGATGCTCGTATTAACATCAAACATCTTAATGTCATTTTGACCTGCTTCTCAATGTTGGTCGATTAATTGGATTAAACCAGTGTAAGCAATGAATTCAAGATACTAATTAGATTAAATTCATTTTGACCTGCTTCAATCCTAAAATGATTAGATGATGAGAAATGAAAGCTTTACCTATCTGTGGAGTTTTCTGCAAGATACTTCTCGTAAAATATTCACCTCTTGTATGATATGGAATTATGAACATCTGGGAAAAGAGTTGAATTATTAGTGATTTTATCCTATATCTGTTTTAACTTTTAACTGTAATTGAAATAGAATTGTGTCTAATATGCACTGGCAGCATTCATTCAGTGAAATTTTTTTTTGTGTTGCAAAATGTAACAGTGAATTTGCCTTTATTCTTATCAAGATTCAATTTTTAGAAGAGTCTCAATACACAAAATTACTAGGTTCCATGCCATGGCATAGAGTTAATTTATCTGACACTCTTCTGTGTAAACAATGCAAAGATTGTGGTGAACCATTTCCTTTGTGGTGTGTGTGTGTGTGTTTGAGAAATAATTACTTTCTGGAATTAGCTGCAGCTCACTTCTTGTTTTCTTGTTTTTTTCATGGAATACTCTTTTCATTTTGGGTATATAAATTTGATAGGCTAAAATTACAATCAATGAAGTGGATCATTCATACAAAGCTAAACTTGTAAAACCATACCTGGATGCAGGTGATAGATATTTGAAACCATGGATTATTCCAGAACCAGAAGTAATGTTTATTCCTCGGGCCAAAGAAGATGAATGCCTCATTCTGGCTAGTGATGGTTTATGGGATGTGATGACGAATGAAGAGGCATGTGATCTTGCTCGAAGACGAATACTTGTCTGGTATAAAAAGAATGGTACTGCTGCACTTCCCTCCTCACGGGGCGAGGGAATTGATCCTGCAGCTCAAGCAGCAGCCGAGTACCTCTCGAACCGAGCTCTTCAAAAAGGAAGCAAGGACAACATCACCGTCATTGTGGTGGATCTGAAAGCTCAAAGGAAGCTAAAGAGCAAAACGTGACGGTTGCTTTTATATTTCCTTGCAGGTTTTTTTCAATTTGTTAAAACATTCAAGTGGTACAATAGAGTTTTGCCCATCTGTTTTTCACATGGGCGTTATGGCTACCTGTATGTACTATAGAATGTGGCAGTGGAGCCATCTTAGCTTAGAACTCATTCATTGATTTGAAGAGTTCTGTCATACATCATGCCTATGTAAATGTTTGGCTATTTGTTTTAGGGATTAGGAGATTGTGACAGTTCCAATGTTCCATGTTTCGACATTATGGGCAGTTGTATTCATTGTGCCTCCGAGTTTAAAAAAAAAAAAATGGCTCTGTGAGGTATTTACTTCCTATTATTTTATTTTAATTGCCTTGTTCTTGTAATGGAAGAATATTGTTCATTAGTCCACTTCGTTGTAGTTCTTGTTTACAGCTTTTATAGCTTTTTTCCTCACTGCGACCATGTCAATTGATACAGTAGTGATCAAATGATCAAATAATAATAAAAGGTAACTGCGACCATGTTAAATTAATTGATACAGTGGTGATAGGATGATCATATAATAATATACAGTAGTGGAGATCAGCTGCCGTTGAGAAAAACACTTTATTTTAATATTGATTAGAGATCACTGAAGAATTGTTTTCTTTTTTTGAAAAAACAGTTTCAATCAATTCTAAAAGAAATTATGTTTGTTTGAAAAGAGTTACAATCTTAATATCAAATAAAAACCCTAAATGGGAAAGGTCTTTATTTAACTTATGTTTGTTGGCTTGACGCATCGATTAGCGAAGGACTAAAACTAGGTTAAGTGCCCTGTTCGTTTCTATTTTCTGGGTTCTAGCTTATTGTAAAATCGGCCTATGCAACAAGCTCAACTATTTTCTCTACCTTTGAAGTAAAAATACCCAGGAAGGCAGAAACCATTGCGGTGTCATATCAAGAAACAGGCACAATCAAAATGTACCAAAAGAATTTGCAAACAAGGTCGGGTAAAAAAAAGGGACAGATTAAAACATTGAACCATAAGATGAAGGTCCAGAATATATTCATTGTGATCAAGAGTTGCTAATGGCATCCACAATTCGCGTACAAAGTTCTTATTTTGGCAGAGCTTATTACAAGAACCTGAAATTTAACCTGGGAACTTCCTGGAAGGAAAATGCATTCCTAGTATTTCCTGTATGCTAATTCTTTCACAGCCTCAGCCAGATGTTTCTCGTTCTGAATGCTCTGAACCCACTTTGCATTAATGTTCACCCGCTCAATACTCTGTTTCAAGGTTCTAGCTATTGAAGGCTTAGTGCGGCTTGCAAAGAACTCCTCTACTTCCTTAGCCTTCTCAAATGAAGCAAACTGTAGAAATAGAACAGTGTTAAGGGAAAAGAATTAGCAATGACTTCTCTAATGTAATTGCAGCACAAAATATTCATGCTTGAAAAACCTAAAAAAGTGAAGAGAAAGGAGGCCGAACCGGTGAGACAATGCAACTGATAAAGCGAGTTAACAAAAACCCAGAACCCCAGGTTTTTGAAATGTACTCCCACTTGTCCTGTATTCCCAACAATATAGATGTTAACTTTTTCTGGTTTGACTAGAGCATTAAAAATTGAAAATAAGAAGACAGTGACTGGAACAAAAGTCATATTTGTAACTTTGTGGACAATGTCTTGATGCTTTTGGAGAGATTAGCTGGATTAGATCATTACCTTCAGCCATGTCCAAGCCGTTTCCCGCCCTTCCTTTGAAACATTAAGTCCAAAAACAGCATCTTGACAACGAACCTAAATGGAATGACAAATGAACTTATCATTAAACTTCAAGAGACTTTTGTCTTCAATTTAAATGTTACCATTCATGTCAATAAGGTGAATATACAAAACCCAAGTCTACCTCAGAAGACAACACAAAATTGAGAATGTCAAGAATTATATTGGGGTCTGGACAATATGGCAATGAACCTGCAAGGCATAGGATGATATATAGTTATCATGAAGTTATTTTATTCATATATTCTACAATAATTTCATAAAAAATTCATCATTACCCAGGATGCGAGTTTTCTCTTGGCTTAGATCGGTCTCTCTATAGACTCTCAAGAGAGATTCATAACCCAGTCTATTTGACGTGCTGACTCTCTGCATTACTGCAACATATGCTGCCTGCACCCATTGTCCGTAACATTAGGAAAATGTGACAAGAGGAACACCAATATTTAATAGATATATTATGCTCAACAACCTTTCTTATATCAGGTGGAAGGAGTGGTGTATTTCTGTCATCTACAAATGCATGAAATCTCCTACTTGCTTCATTTAGCGTCGGATCATGTCCATACACAGCAAGGGCAGTCAAAATTTCTCCTCTCAACAACGCATCAAGATGGCTTTCACCTTGTTTAGGATCCCAACCAAGTTTCCTGTAAATGGAATTCAAACATTGGAAAAAGTTGGAAGACAATTTTTAAATCAGAAAGAAAATGTTCCTTAAAGAAATTGGAAAAGCTTGCAATGCATTATAATTAAGGAAATTGGAAATGAGTGTTTGGACTTGTGTATATTTAACAGCTCTTTGCTAATTAAGGTCTGGCATAGCTAGATATTTTGATTCAATCGTATCAGAGTACCTTCAATCCTAAATCCTCTGGCAATTATATAGGCCCCTCTATGTAATTTCTTGCAGAATATAGGTTGAGGACATTAAATCTATTCAGTGGTATTCATTCACCAATATGTGACTAAATATTTTTTAAAAGTTTTCACAAATATGTAGCTTAAAAATAGAAAGTTCAGTTGTATGACAAAAAAATATAAAGCATGATGTACACTTTTCTTGTGAAAACTTAATTGCTAACTCTATTATCACAGGGAAATTGAAGATTTTATGCACAAAACTCAGAAAGGGATCCAGACTAGCTCTTCCAAAAAAGGAATTAAGATTCACAAATGTCTTTTCTTTCTTCCCTTTTAGGGTCTGTTCAATGTCATTTTCTATTTTCTGTTTTTTGTTTTTCAAAAACAAAAACAAGATTTTGAAAACTAAAATTTGTTGCTTTTGGTTTTCTGTTTTTAAAATATTTCTGGATAAACATGAAAGAAATAAAAAATAACAATTTTTTTAAAAATATTTTCTAATACTTAATTTTTTTTTTTTATTTGAAAAAAAAAAAAGAAAAACGTAGTGATACCAAACGCCCCCTAAGGGGGTTTGCATTTTCTGAAAACTCGAAGTCATTTTTACAATTTCATCACTTGCCACTACACAAAATTCTTAAACGCAAGAAACACATCATTTTATATCCTACTTAGAATTGACGTGAATTCATAACTTAATGCAATATCATGTTTTAAAATAATACCTGTGTTCTAAAAACTAATCAAAATTACTTACTCTGCAGAATACTGGAAAAGATTAATAAAAAATTGGTTTATGTAGTCCA
This sequence comes from Vernicia montana, assembly GCA_949750685.1. NCBI lineage: Eukaryota > Viridiplantae > Streptophyta > Magnoliopsida > Malpighiales > Euphorbiaceae > Vernicia > Vernicia montana. Next base: position 14,032 of record CATKHJ010468652.1, read on the forward strand.
ATAATTCTGGGGTCGCATCTGCTGCAATCCTTCTTACTTTATAACTTATCTGTGAAAGAAGGATGGATAATTAGAACTAATGGAATAACTGAAACCAAAGTGTGAATCAGATAGAGAGGTGAACATTACGTTAATCAAGTTGGACAGCACAGTATAATCAAGTTCCTCCCTGTAAGCACCCATCAAAGTAAGCAAAGAGGTCAAAGATTGGTGCCGAGCCATAGAAAGGGCAAACGTATCATCCAAAATACCTGTCAAAAGTCTAGAAGTTAACCTCTCTTTTTAAAAAAATCAAAGAGACAACTGAGTCAGTCAAGTGATCCTGTTTACCAAATCTGTCTGTTTCAGTCAGGTACTTCTTCTCTATGGCATATCTAAGTCTAGCTGCCAGGTCATCATCATATTTCACCCTATAGAAACCAGTCTGATTCACATTAAGCTTAACCCAAGCATTGGTGTTCTCCACAAGGCTGCATTCCTTAGCATCAAGAGTTTCAGATTTTGTTTGCAATAAGAAATTCTTGCGTGCATCATATGAACCACAGCATAGAGTTACTGGGACAATCCATTGTCCATCTCCACGGGAACCACTTGACAAGAATTGTGACTGCCATTTATTACATTTACTTGTAAGAGTAAAGCAACTTATATTTTGAAACTGAAACTTATGCCAATGTCAGATATCACTGTGCCTTTGAGTTAAACAGACTATTGATTGAACATTGAAAAAAAATGGTGAAAGACACCCAGCAGAAAAGCAGACCTGTTCAAATTCCAATTTCTGATCTTTGAGTTTCACAGATACAACAGGGTAACCCTTTTGCCTTGTCCATGAATTCATTAGCTTATTCACAGGCTCGCCGGATCCCTCCTCAAGGGCAGCCCACAAGTCATCTGTCTTCGCATTCGAGTAAGAATATTTTTTGATGTATGAAGCAAGAGATCTCTGGTAGCATAAATAGGCCAAGTGTGATAAAGGGTGTTAACTTCACAAAAAGTGGTAATTGAACTTGTAAAAATGACAAAAAGGAGTATTAAGAGATAGTGTAAAAGAAACATATCAAAAGAGCAATAAGGAGAC
>CATKHJ010468802.1:0-16714 GCA_949750685.1 Vernicia montana
ATAGTAAACAAAAAATCTCAAATTTTATTCTCATTATAATATTATTAATTTATATGCTTTTGTTAACCTATAATTGTAATTAATTATAATATATATGTTGTACTTAAAAGTTTTATTTTATCTTTAACAAAATTATTACACATAAAATTTTAAAATTGTTCACACATACAATATGGCACAATCATTTTTACATTACAATTATTTGTGCTTTTACCCTCTTGGACTTGCACTATTGAGTCCTAAGATTGGAGGAGGTGAAAAACACATTTTATTACATGTCCCATTTATGCATTACCCAATGGGACTTAGACAGAAAGAAAAAAGATAATATATATATATTTGGTATTTAACTTAAATGGCTGCCATTTTTGGATTCAGACATGCTTCCATAGCTTCTCCAACAGTCAAGAAGATCCTTTCTCCAATTTTGTTCACAAAGTTTGCTAAATTTAGCTTGTGAATCACTTGCCATCTTGGGTTAGTGATGGCCAGCTGAAATATACAACCAAAAAAAATTCATATAATAACAATTTGGGAAATATTTTTTTTGGTGTAGATCACAATTGTCTCTACGCCTTTTGACGTTGAACCAATCATGTTTGAGCTGAATGAGATCATAAGGATAGCAAAACTCTTCATACTAAGTATTTAACGTAATTACATTCTCAATTCTCAAACTCAAGACCTTGATTAAATTAAAACAGTCTCTTATCAGCTAATCTATGTGATCGGTGGTACAATTTGAGAAATAATTTTAGTTACATTAATAAAAGCCACAAACTATATATACATATATTTTATATAAACATTAATTAATGTTAATTACCTCCATTCCATTCAAGACAAGATTCTTACGCAATTCTTCCAGACAAGCAATTCCTGCTATATCGATGTTCGTCAAATCTGCCAAAATAATAATAATAATAATAATAATAATCGAAAGAAATGATAAAAAATTATTCCTACTTTTTATTAATATGATATTATGAATCAATTTTTATAAATGATAATAAGTTTATTTTCCTAATTCAAGATAACACTGAAAATTATTTAAATACCATTAAACTAAAATTTATTGGCAAACTATTACGTACAACTTCTTGTTTTTATCCTTAAAAACTTACTGGACATGTCAAGAATCACAAGTTGAATCTTCCTTTTCTCATTTCCTTTCATGTTCTCTTCGTCTTCCTTTTCTGCTGTCCATTTCATAATACTTCAAGAAAAAGAATTTAATTAGAAAGTTACTCAATATATATTCTTGAATTCAATTTGTTGTATACCAGAAAAATGAAGGAAATTATTTAAGAAAGAGTAGTTATATTATATATATATATATATACTTTTCTTTGATCAAGTTTGCATTTGCAAAACAAAGGAAGCCAGACTTGACACGAATTATAAGCGCAGAAGGAGTCTTAATGGCCATAGGATATTGTTCAACATCGCAAAATACATCAGTTCCAGGCACTCTTCCAAGAATTTCTGTGCCTGGTCTAATTGATATGATTATGATCTTCACAAACGATATTGTCACCTGCAACTTGCACATAAAACCGAGTTAAAAAATAATTAACATGGTTGAACAATGTCAAGATTTGAACTTCAATCATAATCATCTCTTTAATTTCTTTATATTAAAAAAATGAAAATATATCATTACAATATGAAACACATTTATTATATGATATGAGTACGATAATACAAATATTTTTAAAAACTTAACACAAGATATGTATACCTATTTGATAGGTGTACATGAATGTTGGTGTAATTTTGAATATATGTTTGTAAAATTGACGTCCACTTAAAGTTAAAATGTCAGTGCTTCATAACTTGAAATATTCATTTTACTATTTTGGTCACTTTAAAATTCAATGATACAGGACATTAGTGGGGTACAGTGATGGATTTACCAGGGTATGAAAGTCCTTTCATATATATGAGAAGATGATAATTTTATCCTATTAAAATTATTAATTTTACCCTCATTAAGTGTGTTAATGATTTTATAATTTGTATATTGTTCCATTGACTAACTACTGACTAAATTTTATGGATCCGCAACCGGTGGAGTATTTGGCCAATTAACGACTTAACTATAGAACTTTTGCCTTTTGGGTTTGAGACAAAATTTTCTCTTTATTTTTGACATGCCAATTATTATCAACCATTCGTGTTATGCACAAAGGTTGAATATACTCCTTTCACTTCACGTTCTAGCTAGTCTTATCACAGCCTCTTATTATTAATATTATCATTATATATTGGTGCAACTGTAGGGAAGCCATTTGGCAAAAAAACTGTAGGGAAGCCTTAGGCACCAATCATATATGACCTGTAATACTTCAAAAACAGAAACACATGTTCGATGGTGGATACATATTTTGGTAAAGGCTATTCTTCTGAAATTTCGCCAATTTCCTATAAATCTTCATATATAATTACATAAAATTTATTAAAAGAATAAAATTTAATTATGATTCTTAATAATTTTAAATTATTCTCTCGTTCCAAATACTATTCATATGTATTTTATTTTGAATAAGAATTTACCGCAGCTAGAAGGCCAATCTCCACCGAAGCGAATAAGACTCCGAAAAAAGCCCCAATGCAAGCAAGAAAATCAAGCTTATCAACCTTCCAAATATTGTAGACTTCATTAAGGTCAATAAGTCCTGGTAGAGCAGAAATAATGATTGAAGCAAGGATTGCAATTGGGGTGAAGTATAAGAGCCTTGTGAAAAGTTCCAAACATAGAATCACTGTAATTGCCATCACAATATTTGACATTGCAGTTTCACAACCAGCACTAAAATTTACAGCACTGCGTGAGAACGAACCTGTATTTACATATTGTTTTCACACGAAAAAGCCAATTATAAGAAATTTTTAGACTAAAAGGACAATTAAATCAAGGCCTAATCACTAAAAAAATAAAAGAATTGTTTTAGAAGAGTTAAAGCTCACCTGTTGCAACATAGCAAGAAGAGAAAGATCCTAAAATGTTCATGAATCCCATGGCAACCATTTCTTTGTTTCCATCAATATGGTATCCTTTCATGGATGAAAAAGACCTGCCTACTGCAATTGCCTCCTAAATTTGACATAACCATAAAACAGAAATAGAGTTATATAATGTTGATATATTTAGTAATTTTAAAGAGTGGAGTTTTATAATTTTTTACACATACCGCAAGAGCAACAATAGCAACTACAAGTCCAATTTTAGCTACTTGTCCAAGATTTGGGTCATTGAATTGTAATTGATGGACTGAGCTTGGATTTAAACCCCCTTTGATGTGTTTTATAATTTTTACTCCATGTTTGTCAGCTCTTGTCAAGAAAACGATCAGAGTTGATACAATAACAGAAACCAGAGGAGCAATTGCAGCCAGCCAGAAGAGTTTCTTGTTTCTTTTACCCTGATAATTAAAACCAACAAGTGTTTCATTTCTTGAAAGATTACATGAGTCTTGGAAAAGGGAAAGAGAAATTTTTAACTTACCACGAATCTTGTAGTAAGAATAAAACTCAAGAACGAACATCCGAGGATAAAATTATGAGGATTCCACTGAGGGTGACAGAGAAACAGAGGATTTAAATTAGCAGATTATTTATAGTAATAGACTTCAATTTAGAGAGAAAATAGAATGGTTTAAGGAAAATGAGATTACAGAATGATGAACTGATATCCAAGTAGCTTTCACGACTGAGATGACATCAGTTTTATTTGTGAAATGAGTAATCCCTAGTAGTCCCTTCAGTTGTTGAAGACCAATAACAATGGCTGCCCCTGCCATGAACCCAACAATTGCAGCATGGGATAGAAAATCCACAAGGAATCCCAACCTGTAAAATGCTTATTAGTAGATAACTTCAATAATATGAACCGTTAGAGCCTAATTAATAAAAAGTAAATAGGCCACCTGAATAGTCCAAAAGCCGTCTGGAAAATTCCTGCAAAAAAGGTTGTGGTAAGAACAAGATTTCTGTAGGCAATTGGATTAGCTTCAGGATCTTGAACTTTGGGAATCATTGATGACAAAAGAAGTGAAACAACTGCAACTGGTCCAATTGCTATTTCTCTTGAAGTTCCCATTACAGCATAAACAAGAGGTGGGATTACACTAGTATCTGAGCACAAGACAAACAAGACATTATTAAACTATTAGATTAGTAGTCGAATGTCTGTCTCTAATTATACGACATTAGAAATTCAAATCCTGACAGTCCCTTCCCAATACGTATTCCCATAAAAAAAGATTATTGGTCTTACAGAGGCCATATTGAGGATCGAGCTTAGCCAGAGTTGCATATCCAATACCCTGAGGAATGCAGAGGCTAGCAAGAGTTAGACCAGCTAAAAGATCGTTCTTGAATTTGGTTGCTTTGTAGTTTCGACACCAACTAAGAATTGGAAATATTGCTTTCAAGACTGAAACCACAGGCTTACAATACCCATTTTGGTTCTTGAAAGAAAGGAACTTGGTGCCATGAGGCAATAAAGTTTCCCTCAAGGAATCCCTGAGCTCGAGCCATGGACTGGGTGGTTCAGGAGCATTGAGCACCCACTTTGCCCTCTCAGCTTGCCCATTTTTTTCAAGGTCAAGCATTTCTTGGGCGGTGGTTTCAATTGGCAAAGAAGCCATTTGTTGTTGAATTGAAGTGTTTGGGAGAACTTGGAGGCTTTGCTCTGTTTCTCAGCCTTTGTTGGAAGAGGAGAACATTAAGACTAAAGAATGGTTCAGTGAGCACCAATTTTAAGATTAGAGAATGGTTTGATGCTGAAGTGCTTAGACCATATGAGAACTTTATAATTTATATACACATAAAAAAGCAAATTCAATGGTAGAGGAATTATTTATTTTTTTTATTAATATTAGAGATAATAGATTAGAAATTTTATTTAGGGTGACCAAAAAGTAATAATATATATTGGGGCTGCTAATCTAACCTGCTTTTTGGGCAAGTTCCAATTTTCTTACCTTTAAATGTTCCAATTTTACTCTTTTTTTAAGGGACTTATATTTGGATACACTCTTCGTTCTGGTGAAACAACAAATGGAAAAGGTAATTATGTCTTTTCCTCTTAATTATTATTTTACTTCCCTCCTCTAAAACATATATATACAACCAGAAATTTAGAACAAAAATATTTGGTGATAGGGTCAGATTTTAGCATATTCATATTTTATTTATCCATCTTGGAAAATTTTTATCTATTTCAATCTCATATACTAAATCAATGAGTCATATTTTAGTCAATATGACTCTTTTATTTATTTTTTACCCAGTGAAAAAACACTATACTCTTTTTTACTTCATATATTCTTATTTCATTGCATTGATGTATGCATCCAGTGTAAGTAAAACTTAACCTCATGTAGGTAAGACTTAACGATGTTAAGTGGATTTGGACGAGAGCGGCATATATCCAAAATTATTTTAAAAAAATTATATATATACATATATAATTAAAATACTATATCATGTATATTTTATTCTATAAAAAATGAAAACTATAAATAAATGAATTTGTTATATATATATATATATATATATATATATATATATATATATATATATAGCACCTCGGTAGAACGAGTATGAAGAGTTATAGTAGCTCGAAGTCGAGCGAGGATGAATAAGTAAAGTGACCGAAGATGAGGCATGTATATAACTCTTCATACTCGTTCTACCGAGATGCGACGGTCATAAGAATGGATAAGTTTAAGGCCACCGAATACCCGTAGAACCTTTTTATACCCTCGATTCATGTAATCTTATCTTATCCATTTATGTGACTACATAAGCGATCATCTAATCCAAAGAATCTCCATCAACTAATCCATCAGGATTCTTCTTAATAACTCCATGAACATTCCTTGGCTCGGCATCTATCATTCTTGGGCTTACCGAATCCATAAGTCTATCATCTAGATCTTCCTAGAGCTCTTCTAAAAAAAAAACTAAAAGAATCATCTACCATTTAGATCTTAGATTTCCTCTGGCGATTGGCTATTTTCTTTTGAAGAAAAGGCTTGATGAAAGAATTTTGGGTTTAGATCTAGATTCTACTGAGTTTCAAAGAAAAACCTAGTATTTAAGCTTTTAGAGAGAAAATGTAACCGATCAAAATAGAAACTGAATAGTCTTAAGGTCTTATATAGAGAAGAAGTAATAATGGCATACGTTATGAAATGATATAAAGCTGGTCAACAATCTTTTATAGTAAAGACAAGTTACATCGATAAAGAAAATTTTTATTGGGAAGGTATCTTTTCTTGGAAAAGAAAACTCTTATTAATTGTTTGAAAAACTGTCAGTGATAGATGATTTTTCACCCTAACCACACATTAACTGACACAATATAAAAATATCTAACTCCACTATTATCTTACCTTATGCATTTACAAACCCATCAATTCACCTTATAAACATATACTGATATTTAAACCCTATCATCGAATTCTAAGCTCGTCCTCGTTCTACTCAGCCTAGATTTATCCAATTCCCTTCGTAAATCTATGGACATCATCGGCCTCGCCTACTCTGAATTCTCACATACACTTCACTCATCTCGCTAAATCAAACTCATATGTTCGTTCACTAATGTCTAATCCTATGCTCATCTTCTTCCACATCAAATCCATCTATCTCACTAAATTTTCTATCAATTAACTCATACATATTCCTCTTCATGTCATGTCTCTCATCATTTCTATCGTCTCCTATACAGCTTCATATCGCTTCCCTCATAATACCTTGCCTCATTTCTATGATCTAACCTCGTCTTTATGGCTCATTCTTACTAAATTTCACTTTTGTCTCCAACCTTATCCTTGACCATCAAGACTCCAATTTCTGCTTCATCACTAGACTTCCTCTTTGATGTCAGTTACTTACTTAAATAGAAATTCTCTTATCCTCGTTTCTCTTCTCTCCTTAACTTATAATCACAGCCTAACGAAAATTCCTAGCCATCCCTTCATCTCCATGTCTTTTCTCACTCATCCTTATGTGTTCATTATAGATGTCTAATATATGGGGTGCGTGCGTGCACACATACACACACAGAGATATTATATAAGGTGGGTATAACATCATCCACTCCTGTCCCATTTATAAACAAAACAAGGTTTATCTATCCCATTAGAATCATATTAGACAAATACCCATTAGAATAAGTCAACATTATCATCACTAAGAGTAAATAATTATACTTACTCAATATTATATTATAGATTTTGTAATTTATTTGGTGTATTTTTGGTAAAGTTATAATGAAAGCAAAAGAAAATCCCATCTAAATCAAAGATTCTTTTTTTTATTTAATTGAAAGCACTTTTTTTTTAAATGTAGGACAATTCCACAAAGACCAAAGAATGAGAAAAAAAAATAAAAAGATTAAATAGGGCATAAAAAAAGAAAGAAGAAGAAGACAACAATTCTTGTATGTTAAGATTGTCAAATATCCTTTTAGATGTTGTTTCAAAATTCTTGCTGAAACGAAATTTTTCACTACTGATATATCTCGCCGTTTTATTTTGAAGTATCTAGAGTATAATATATAATTTGTTTAAAAAGATACAACCGTGTATATATATATATATATATATATATATATATAAACATGACTTTATTATCAAAACATCAAGCAAAAATTTCATTTAAAATAAGCATATAAGTATATAATCAACAATAAAGTTTAAAATTCGACAAAATATAATAAAGTTTAAATATAAAATAGAATACAACAATAAAATATCCAACAACATAATATAGCAAAGTTCAAATATAGCTAGATATAACATAATAAAATTAAAGTATTTATTGGAACCAGGAATTAATAAACAAAAATTGCTTTAAGTCATGTATCAATGCTACTATCCTTAAGGCAAAATTCGCTCTGTGTTTAGTGCAAAAGAGCATTCACGAATTCCCTCACATGATAAAATGAAACCAAACTTGACTGCACTTTGTACTTCTGAAATTAAGAAAATAGTGTTTGTATTTTTCATAAAATTGTGAGACAAAGGAATTTGTTTTTTGCAGTTAAACAAAAACCAATGTTAATCTATATATATAGGAGGGATTTATTTGATTTGTTGTTGAAAGGATATGTTGGACAGTTGTGTCCTTCGGTGGCAACAATATGGACAGTTGTGTCCTTTGGTGGCAACAATTATTTGTCTAAAACAACAATAAATGTCACTCATATGTTTTGAAAATATCCAACAATCCCCTGTTATTTTCAAAATATTTAAAACAATATAATAGATCATAAATAATTTTGAAAATCATATGCATAAATAAAGGTATCTTGCGATTGAACCATTACTTAGTGAAAGTTTATTACAACTAGTCTGAATAGTATGATAGACAAACTTTGAACCATATATTCTAATGATAAGTTGTTCAATATTTCACACATATGACTTTAAATACAAACAACTATTAAATAACAAGTAATACTTTAAAGGCCTTGTGTTCATATCCTTTTCTTAGATGTTTCAAGCTAAGCCTTTTATCTTTTTGGAACGGCCCACATTCCACATCTATATAGGCAAACTTAAACGCCCCTGCTATAAAGCATTCTTGTCATGTCTGTTAAGTGTTTTTTAAAAATACAACCTCTTCCTTTTCAATTTCGGCTACTAAGCACTATGTAACATTGGGATGGAAATAACAAAGTGAGTATAGTGCTTAAATTACTCTTTTGATGTACTTTGACTCATTGAACTCAAGACAAGATGTTGTATCATGTGTTGAGTTAAGGTTCCATCATTGGTGATTTAATCCTACAGGTTTGAGACCCATCATTTTTGATGTTTTGTTCACCAAGTCTTTTATCAATCCTTTTGTTAAAGGATCAATCATATTCTGACTTGATCTTACAAAATCAACAGTAATCACCCCATTTGTAATCAAGTCTCTCACACAGTGCCTTAGTCCAATATGTCTGGACCTTTCATTATACACTTGACTATATGCTCCTGTTAATGTTGCACCACTATCACAGTATATAAAAAATAGGTGCTATAGGTTTTGGCCATAAAGGTATTCCATTTAACAAGTCTCGAAGCCATTCAGCTTCTTTACTTGCTGAAGCTAAGGCTACAAATTCTATAGCCATAGTGGAATATGTTATGTAAGATTGTTTCTTGGAACCCTAAGAAATAGCACCACCACCAAGCATAAAAATCCACCCAGTAGTTGATGATGCATGATCATCCTTATAAGTAATCCAACTAGCATCAGTATATCCTTCTAAAACTGAAGGATAACCAACATAACTTATGCCATAATCTTTAGTTTTCTTTAGGTACTTTAAAATTCTTCTTACACTATACCAATATATGTCACTTGGATTACTTGTGTACCTACTCATTCTGCCAACCACATAAGCTATATCTGGCCTAGTACATGTCATTGCGTACATCAGGCATCCTATCACTTTTGCATATTCTAATTGTGATACAGGATTTCCAACATTCTTAACAAAATTCATGTTTGGATCAAAAGGAGTTGAAGCAGGAATACAATCATAATGGTTGAACTTATTGAGAACTTTCTCAATATAATGAGATTGAGAGAGTGTTATACTTTCTTAACCCCTCAAAATCTTAATCCCAAGGATGACATCTACCTCACCCATGTCTTTCATATCAAAACTACCAAACAAAAAAGCTTTGGTAACTTCAACTTGTTTTTAGTCGGTTCCAAAGATCAATATATCATCCACATACAAACAAATAATGGCACCATTTCCTTCACTGAACTTGCTATAAATACATTTATCATATTCATTAAACTTAAAGTCATTAGTAAGTATAACCTGATCAAATTTCTGGTGCCATTGCTTATGTGCTTGTTTTAGTCCATACAAGGACTTAACAAGTTTACACACCTTATGTTCTTGACCAGGTACAATAAAACCTTCAAGTTGTTCCATATACACTTCTTTATCCAATTCACCATTTAGAAATGTTGTTTCAACATCCATTTGATGAATGACCATTTTATGAATAGAAGCAAGTGCAATAAGTAACCTTATTGTGATGATTTTTGCCACTAATGAATAAGTATCAAAATAATCAATACCTTGCTTTTGAGTAAAGCCTTTAGCCACTAACCTGGCTTTTAACTTATCAATGGTTCCATCCACTTTCATTTTCTTTTTGAAAATCCATTTACAACCGATTGGTTTGGAACCGGGTGGGAGGTCAACCAACTTCCAAGTTTTATTTCCCATAATTGAATCCATTTCATCATTGATAGCTTCCTTCCAAAATGTAGAATCTTATGATTTCATAGCTTCTTGAAACATTTTGGGAACTGCTTCAGTATTAAAGCAATAAGGAATCTGATTATTTATTGATTCTATTGTTCCTTCAACTAAGAACATGAAGAAATTAGAACCATAAGTTTTTTATTTCCTTACTCTTTTGTTCCTTCGAAGTGCAATGACTTCTTTCTCACTGTCATTTTTTTAATGTCTCTTTTCTTTTATCAGGAACTTGTTCTTGTTCTGGAATTTTGTCGATTATCTTAAGAATAGATTTAAATATATTTTTCTCAAAATAGCATCTCTTGACTCAATTATAGTATTGACTAAAATTGACTTATTAGGTTCCATAACCATGAACCTATAAGCTTTGCTATTATGTGCATAACCTAAGAATGCACTCAATACCCCTTTCACTCAATTTCTTTCTCTTGGATTCAGGTACTTTGACAATTGCCCTACACCCCCAAACTCTCAAATAGTTTAGGTTAGTCTTTCTTTTATTCCAGAATTCATAAGGGATAGTTTTGCTCCTTTTATTAGGAACTTTATTCAAAATATGGCATGCGGTAAGTAATGTCTCACCCCAAAATCCTTGGCTTAATCCAGAATTTGATAGTATGGCATTCACCATTTCAGTTAATACATGATTCTTTTGTTCAGCCACACCATTTTGTTGTAGTGTGCAAGGAGCTGTCATTTCATGAATGATTCTTGTGGACTCAAAATATGTAGAATTATAATATTCTCCTCCCTTATATGATCTTAGACGTTTAATAAAAGATTCACAATGCAATTCAACTTCAGTCTTATAAACCTTAAAATTTTCAATTACTTCATCTTTATAATGTAATAAGTAAACATAACAAAATCTTGTGCAATCATCTATAAAAGTAACTTTGGGCAAAAAAAAAATCTATAAAAGTAACAAAATATTTCTTTCCACCTAATGTTGGTGTACTATACAAATCACACACATCACTTTGTATAAGATCAAGCATATTGGTTTTCCTATCAATCTTAGGAAAATGATTTATGGTTATTTTTGTTAACATACAAGTTGTGCATTTTTCTTGTGATTTTTCAAAATATGGTAATAAATCCATTTTAACCATATCATGCAATCTCCTAAAGTTTACATGTCCTAATCTATAATGCCAAAGAAAAGAAGGCTCAACCATATAAACAGAAATTGCAACATTATTATTAAAATCAACATTTAGTTTGAACATACCATCACAAACATAACCCTTTCTCATAAACATTACCCCCTTTGTAGTACAAACTTATCTGCCTCAAAAATAAGTTTGAATTCAAACTTATTTAATAGATTACCTGACACTAAATTCTTCCTAACTTCTGGTACGTAAAATACATTTGTAAGAGTTAAAATACTGCCAGAAGTAAATTTTAGTTGGATTGTTGGATATTTTCAAAACATGTGAGTGATATTTACAGTTATTTAAGACAAACAACTGTTGCCACCAAAAGACACAACTCTCTAGATTGTTGCCGCCGAAGGACACAATTGTCCAACATATCTTTTCAACAACAAATCAATTTAATCCCTCCTAGATATATAGATTAACATTGGTTTTTGTTTAACTGCAGAAAATAAATTCTTTTGTCTCACAATTTTCTGAAAAACACAAACACTATTTTCTTGATTTCACAAGTGAAAAGTGCAATCAAGTTAAGCTACATTTTATCCTGTGAGGGAATTCGTGAATCATTTTTTGCACTAAATAAAAGGCAAATTTTGCCTTAAGGACAATGGCATTAATACACAACTTGAAGCAATTTTTGTTTATTAATTCATAGTTCCAATAATCTTCAGGAAAAATTATCAAGTAACAATGACAGGAACTTAGAAGGATTTTGCTTCAAATTTCGTGAAACTAGAACGTTTTGATGGAGGAAATTTCATTCGTTGGCAAAAATGAATTCACTTCATATTGGTGACTTTACAAGTAGTATATGTTTTGAACACTCCCAAGCCTGTGAAAACTGAAAATGAAACTCTTGCTGATACAAGAAAGAGATAGAAATGGGAAATCATCTAATATGCAGGGGACATATTCTTAATGCTATGAGTAATTCTTTGTTTGATGTCTACCATAGTGTTCCTACTGCAAAAGAACTTTAGGACATATTGGAGACTAAATACATGCAAGAAGATGCGACTAGTAAAAAATTCCTTATCTCAAAATTTAATAACTTTAAGATGGTTTATGGTAGGTCTGTTATGGAACAATTTGCTGAAATTGAAAGGAATCTAAATCACTTTACACAACAAAAAATTCACATAGATGAATCTATTATTGTGAGTTTTCTTATTGACCAACTACTCCCTTATTGGAAAGATTTTAAGAAAAGTCTGAAACATAAAGAGGAAAACATTTCTTTTGATAATCTTGCTAACCATCTTCGTGTTGAAGAGGAATTTTGCATGTAAGATGAGAATAAAGAATCTCATTTTTCTAAAGTGCATATGAGTGAAGGACAATCAAGCAAATCCTCAAACAAGAGGCCGAATTAGTCCCATGACAATTTACAAAACAAAAGGCAAAAGAAAAAAGGCAAATATTTTTTCTGTCATAAGAAAGGGCAATACAAGTCTGAATGCTACTCTTTCAAAAAGAAGAAAGAGAAGTAAGGATCCTCAAGTGGAGTAAACAAAAATTTGATTGCTATAATTTCTGAGATTAATTTGCTTACGGATGATAATGCTTGGTGAGTTGATTCTGGCGCTACTCGATATGTTTGCAAAAATAAGAATTTCTTCAAGACTATGATTTCCCTATATAACAAGATAAAACAAAGCCTAACTTGATTGTACTTTGCACTTGTGAAATCAAGAAAATAGTGTTTTTGTTTTTCAAAAAATTGTGAGACAAAAAGGAATTTGTTTTCTGCAGTTAAACAAAAACCAACGTTAATCTATATATACATGAAGGATTAAACTGATTTGTTGTTGAAAGGATATGTTCGACAGTTGTGTCCTTTGGTGGCAACAGTTATTTGTCTAAAATAACTGTAAATATCACTCACATGGTTTGAAAATATCAAATACTATTGAGTTAACACAATTCATTTTCAAAAAGAAAAAATAAACAAATAATTTTAGCTCAATTTAAAAAGTTTGTTGCAAGTGCACCCACAAATCAAAATTGAAAAAAAAAGTTATTTGTATATATATATATATATATATAATTTCTCTCTCGCTCTTCCCACTACTATTTCTCTGTGTCATCTCTTATTTAACTAGGGGTGTAATCGAGTCGAGTCAAATCGAAACAATGCTGAGCTCGAGTTCAACTCAATTAAAAAATCGAGACTCGAAACTAGACTTGAACTCGATTGAATTCTCATTCTGAAAGCTCGAACAAATACTCAAAATACTCAAACTCGATTAGACTCGATTGTCATTAAAAAAAATATAAATTAACTTATTTATTAATATCAAAAGGGTAAATTACCATTTTTTCTATTAAGTTTGACCAAATTAACATAGCCATCCCTTCTTTTTAAGAAACTAATTAAATAGTCACTCAGCTTTATTTTTGTTAAATCAATTAGTCTTTCAGTCCATTTTTTAAAAAAATTCCGTTAAAAAATAAAAATAATATTTAATACCCAAAATACCCTCCACTTATTTTTCTATCCCATTTATCCACTACCACCACCACATTAGAAGAGAGATTAAAATCACCAACACCACCATCATCATCATCAACACCACCACCATCGTCGCCTTCCCCTTCATCACCAACACCATCTACCATCATCATCATCATCACCAGCATCCTCACTACTACCATCTCTCAACTAACATCCTAATGGCTGGGTAATAATTAGAAACTCATTCTAATGGGTAACAAAGTTTCATGGCGCAGCAAACAAAACGAAGAATGAGACAATTTTCGAAATTAGAAAATCAAGGTACTTGCCATTTTCTTTTTATTTTCTCACTCTTCCTCTTTATTTTCTCATTCTTTCTTGTTTGAGAGAGAAATTTTTTATTATCATTATTTTTAGAAATTTTGTACTACTGGTAAGAGATGTCATGATTTTATTTATTTATTTATTTCCATTGGAAATAAAAAAATGTGCAATGAATGAATGATTACTTGTGATTTGTAGATTTGCAAAGAAGAGTGGGAGAAGAGATATTTTTTTTCTTTGTGTTTTTTAATGTGATTTTTTTGTTTGTGAATTTTCTTTTTCATGTAAAAACAAACTTATCAGCAATAAATTATTATTATTATTATTTCATTTGTGTTGGTTGTGTTGAGAAAGTATGGGAAAACCTAGGAAATTAAAGAACCACTAAATCCTGAGAACTCATATCAATAATGTTGAATTCAAATCCTGAGAAAATTCTTTTTTATTTTCCTATATTTCTTGCAAAAGGGTTGTGATTTTTGCTTGGCTTAAGAGATGTTGGTAGAAATAAACAATTTAGATTAAAATGAGGGTCGTTTTAGTCTTTATACATATTTTTAACGGATTTTTGGACGGAAGTACTAAAGTGTTGATTGAAGCAAAATTTAAGGACTTTTTAATTAGTTTCTCAAAAAAGAGGGATCGTTTCATTAATTAGGTCAAAGCTTAGAGACGAAATAATAATTTATCCATATCGAAATAAAGCTCGAAAAACTCGAATAAACTCAAGCTCAAGATCAACTTAGTAAATTGTTATATATAATAAAATATATTTAAAATTATATAAAATATCAATACTCGATTAGGCTTGTGAGCCACTCAAGTCGAGTATTATAATACTCGAACTAGACTCAACTAATAATTCGAACTACTCAAGCTCGAGCTCAGCTTGATTAGAATAAAGTTGAATCTGAGTATTTTACGAGTCAAATTTCAGTAGCTTGTAAGTAGATTGATTCATTTACAAATAATTACACTCTTATTCCCAACCCTATGCCATCCCCACGGCCCACCCTCACCCTTTCTTTCTCAATTAAGCTCCTAAACATATATATGTAATTGCGATTAAAACTTTATTATTTGTTCACAATAAACAAAATTAATGAGCAGAATGAACCCAATAATCACTTGATGTAAACAAACATGAAGATACATATCTACGTTTGTTGTAAAGTTTAATGAAAGCACTTCAACAGACTCTATTCATCAAAAAATTATTTTTGGAATAGGGAAGAGAAACATTTTAAAAGAAAAAGTTAGTTATCAAAAATCAATAAAACATTAAGTCCCTAAAAGATATTTTAGAATTTATTATTGGCTCATTCTTCACTTTATTTATTTTTTTTATTATTAAATTTGTCAATATATTGCATTTAGGGTGATTAATTGCCTTATTAGAAATTATAAAATCCTATTCACCCCCTAAGATTTTTCATACTTGGGCCAACAATTGGTATTAGAGCTTGTGCTCTTGATTTGAAATCCAAAGATTTTAAAAGCTAACAATCATTATGGCATATATTTCAAGATTTCCATTTGAAGAGGGATAATATAGCACAAGACCTCCAATGTTTTGTGGTTCTAATTACAACCAATGGATAGCAAGAATGTGGTTCATATAAGGTCTAAGGGGTATGACCTTTGGGAAGTAATTGAGAAAGGTTCATTCATCCCCAAGGAGGAAAATACAAACAAACCCATAGATCCTTCCATTTATGCAGCGAGAGACAAGAGAAAGTTGGCATTAAATGACAAAGCTGTAGATCTTTTATTTTTTGCACTTAACGAAACGAAATTTAATCAAGTTTCGACTTGTGAAACAGCCAAAGAAATTGTAATACCCCGACTATGTATTGGCTTTATATGTAGTGAGTAGGAATGAATAATGTATAAAGGTTGCCATTCTATGAGATTATGAGTGAATTTTTCGCGACCTAAGCCAAGTGAGTTCCAAGTGTCATATCGGATCGAATTGGAAATGCAAGGATTCTATGATACTTAAGTTCATATAGATGTCTTGATTGATCATTGTATGAGAATGAATTACAAGATGTGTATCATGTGAATGTTATGATCTATGAGTTATACGTTAAGTGTTGGTAATGAAATGAGGCTTATGGAATGAGTTATGATGGTATGATGAGTTTTGGCTGTTGTAGGGCTTGAACGCTCGTTCACAATCCTGAGCGCTCGTTCAAGATCTCTCTGTGTGAATAGTAGATTTTCTGGGTTTGGTCTTCGATTTCCATCTTCAACTTCGGTCTTCGACTTCAGCTCTCTGTGTGAACAGTAGAAATATTGACTTAAAGACTTGAATTTCACTAAGTAGTGAACAGTGCTAAGTAGCGACCGCGACAGTGGGCGTGACTCAGGATGCGAACGCTTCTGCCTGATTTGGACAATTTGGTTTAAAGAAAATAGCGACCGCAATAGGCATGTCGCGACAGCAACATCAGTCGGATCTATAAAAAGACAGCA
>CATKHJ010468859.1:0-16292 GCA_949750685.1 Vernicia montana
AAATGTGTATATCAAATGATCCTTATATGTTAATATGTAGGAATTAATTAATAGCTAATAAATTGTACAAAGTAGAGTTATAGGATTAGAAATTAGAATTTATATAAAAATTAATTTACTTTAATTGTCAAGTATCAGTATACTATAAATGATTAAATGTGATGATTGGTGTAGAATCAAGAAAGGAACAAGATAAAGAAGACGACCGTAAAATGTATGAACATTCTTTTTGCCTTTACTAGAATTATAAGAGCGTAGGCATCGAGGTGAGTAAATAATTTGCTAATGTGATATGGGCATTCCATTGCATTCTTTAATCATTGAAAACCCTCATTGTATATGAAAATCTTATATTATTGATATTATTGATTTTTTTTTTATTCTTGAAAACCCTAGCTAATCATGTGATACTTGATTGATCAAATCCCAAATTCATTGTTATATTTGTTGCTAGGGTTTATCAATGACAATACTCATTCAATTATCAACCCAAGTGACTATTGTTATTTGAATCCAAATGATATATGCCATATTGCTTCTTGAACAATGCCAATTGAATATGTTATATACGATATATGAGATTACAATTGCATGCAGAAATCCCTGACTGATGTGGGTAATACATCAGACCCTGTGCACATGGTAAAACCCGCGGATGGGGTGTATGCATCCAAACCTCAGCTGGGAGGGGTGGTCCTAGCCGTAAGACCTAATCAGTCTTACACTTTATATGTGTTATATGTGAGAGTAAGCAAGGCGTAAGCCGCTACTCTATCTTTATACGTGGGAAGCACTCCGCTTCTAAATTCTTTGATTTCTTCTAAAAATGTATAAGTTCCTTAATTGCCATATTACCGTGAGCCATTTGTTATCTATAACCTTTATCGTTCTTTCTTTGCCTGCATATTATGTTAGCAGATTATTTGTTCACTGAGAATTTTCTCACTCCACGGCGGTTTATATTTTTCAGGTGATTAGCAGAGATGAGTAAGGTAATTCTCAAGTTCGTTCTTCACTTGAGAAATACTAAGCTACCAAAATATTTTGTTTTGTTTTTATTTTTTTTTTTACTCAAATGGCTATGTAACTTTAAAAGCAGTCTAGAGCTCCATGGTAATTTTGGTAATAGTTTTGAGATATTTAAGTTGTGATTATATGTATAATGTTAAGTGTATTATTAACAGTTAAGAGTACTAAATGTGAAAATATATTATATTATGGTTGGTAATTATATGAGATGATAATGTTTATGAGTAATGATTATATGAACTATGAATTATGAGAAATATGGCATTGTAAATGAAGTTGAGGATATAAGGAATTGTTATTTGAAGTGTTAATTTTATTATAAGTTGCGTATCTTGGGATGTGTAATATATATAGCCGACACTCTGCCGGATTTTCATTGGAATAGTAAGAGTAAGTGTGTTTTATGGGTATTCAGTACATTATCGGTTATCCATACCCTAGGACAGTCACGACTCTTTTGTCAGGTCGTGACAATATGCGTCGTTCATTACATTAGAAATAATAAAGTTCATAGCTTCCTTGCCTTTCTCTTCATCTTTTGGCTTCTTATTATGGAACAGCCCCTTGACACTCTTAACCAGGTCTTCCATGTTGATCTCAGTAGCATCTTCTTCAGCTTGGCTTCCCTTCAGACTTTTGAAGTCCACAAGGTGCATCACATCCGAGAATATTTCGAACATAGGTATCTTTTTACCGTTAACCAACACAGGTTCAAGAAATTCGTAATAAGGATGAGACTCCATCTCTTTGACAAACCTCCTATTCATGTATAGTCAGCCCAAGGTATCCTTCAGAGGATTCTCAGCATCATAACCTAAGCCGAACCTAGTAGTCTGACCTTTGAAGTTTATGGCCTCAGCTACACCTTGATTATGTTCACCAAGACCTATACCAAGAAAGAAGTCCTGAGTTTGTAGGATTCTAGCCACCTTAGGATCCATCCAATCTTTATAGATACCGCATAGCTGGAAACCAGTAGGAGGCCCCTCATCTGCATCTAGCTTCAGCAGTGCCACTATTTCATCTTGCAGCACAAATAGTCTTGATCCCATCCTTGAAGGGAAACTTAATGTTTTGATGGAGGGTAAAAGGCACCCCACCAAGTGGATGAAATCAAGGTTGACCCAAAAGCAATGCAAAGGTGAGAGGGATATCCAACACAGTAAATTCAACTATCGACTCAATGTCCCCTGCCTTGACTATAGTCTTGAAGGTCCCATCAATTATTCTCTTCGAATTGTCATAGGCCCTAATCACATCATCAAAGTCCACTAAGTCTTTGGTGGTCATTCGCAGTTTCAACAAAACCCTCAAAGGACATACATTGATGGCAGATCCATCATTTGTCATAGCTCCAGCTATCTTCATACCTTTGACTTCTACCTTGATAATCAAAGGTTGGTATGGTCCTTCCCTTCGACGAGAAACTCTTCATCAGTAAAGCTTATCACTGGAGTCTTAACTCTGACAAATCCAACCAAGCCTTCTGATGTGATGGTAGCAGTAACAGGCATATCAACTAGGCTTTAACCAATGCTTCATGATGTTTCTTAGAGGTCATTAATAGCTCCCAAATACTTAGACTCCTTCTCATCATCCCAAATGTTGATGGTGAGGATTTAGAATAGCCTTTCTTGGTTTTCTCTCCTCTCAAACCCATAGTGTTTAACCCGCTCTTTTTTTTTTCTCTCAGCTCTTTCTCTTTTAGGCTCTCCTTTATTAGAGTGCAAAAGTAAGGACCTATTTCTCGGTCATACCTGAACTGATCAAATAGGTTCGAGGCAGGGGTGCATTCTGGTGATTCGGGAGCGGATTAACTCTGGTGCTAGGTAGCTCTAGATTAGGAATAGTCTTATTCTCGATGAGATCCTAAATTTCATAGCGAAGCGTGCCACACTGATCGGTATCATGTCCTACCACTTGATGGAAGTGACAAAAAGCATTAGCATTAAAGTTTCGTGGCAGAGGACTAGGCAATGGCCTCGGATCTAGAGGTTGCAAAATGTTCCTCTTCATCAACTTGTCTAGGATTGCCAATAAAGCCTTATTGAACTGGGAGGACTTTTGGGGAGCCTTGACCATATTCACATCAGTGGTTTCACATTACTACTAGAAGCTTGATATCCCGACTGTTGATTCCTTGGCTTATAGCCCTGTGTCTTGGATCTATCACAGTCCACCTCTTCCAGCTGTAGACCTAATTCATACAAATCTTCAAAGGTTTTCAGAGGAACTATAGATAACCTGTTGTATAAAGCAGCTAAGGATCCTTTCACAATCAAGCGGACTTGTTCCTTTTCAGTAGGCCTGTTCATCATCTTTGTGGCCTTTTCTCTCCATCTCATAATGTAATATGAGAAAGTTTCATCGAACTTCTACCTAGTGGACTCCAATTCCCTGACGGTCACCTTGAGCAAAGTATTATAACCATACTCAACTATGAAACTTTATGAGAGCAAGTTCTAGTCCTCCTACTTATTCTTATCAAGATTGTAATACCACTTTACTGCAGCTTCATCTAAAGTAGTCAAAAAGAGTTACAAAATCTACTATTTAGTGGCACCAGTCATATTCATTAGTATGGCATACCTCTTCAGGTGAATGTTAGGATCACCATTCCCTATAAACTTGGTCATGTTCGGGCCCTTGAAGCGAGTGGGCAACTTATTAGCCCCATTTATGGTTAGAGCGCTCAAGGTTTCAATCTCGTCAAAGCCCTTACCTTCAATTAACTTCTCAATGAGGTTCATTTGCTCCTTCAGCTCATCCTTCTTTTTTGAGGGATCCTTCTGTTTATTACGAAGGTATTCTTCCAGGTCAGGGAATATATCTTTAGCATTCTGGTTTTAATTACCTCGATTCTGCTTATTGGCTAGTTGTCCATCATCAGCCACAGCAGCAGCACCAATAACTGTCTTGACCCGACTTTTGAGTCGTGACTGTACTAGGGCATAGGTAAATGTAAGGCCACCGAAAACCCGTAGAACCCAATACTACTCTATAACTAATCATACAATCAACAATACCCAAATCAGAACCTGAAACACATTACAAGATCACTTCCATATTATCCATACATAATACAAATAATGTACTATTACAGTCCTAAATACAATATAGAATTCAACCATTTGAAAAACTATAATGCCACAATGACCATGGAACTCTAGAATAGTCTCTTTAAGATACATACTCATTATGATATAACAAAATGAACAAAATGAAAATGGACATAGTAACCCCCAAATGGAGAGATGGAGCTTGAGTTCTACCTTGTCACAACCTCTATAGCACATGAAAAATGGAAACCACTAAAGGGTGAGATAAAAATCTCAATGAATACATAATAGATCAACATGTTATGCCGACTAGGTACAATTGTAGGATATAGGAATAAGATAAATTTAATGCATTTATGCAATGCCAATAAGTAGGTAATTGAAATCATCACAATGGGGTTCATTTATGAAACTAATAAATGGGATTCAAAGTATAGCAATTGAATACAATTTACTTTATTTTAGCAGAAATCACATATTCAAGAACAGTATGTTCCCATTCACATTTAGATCGAGTGTCGGCTAATGCTTGGCACTCATAAAGATTCAAGCGAGAGACTGATCAGGTCTCCCAGCTAGGACCACTTTTCCCAGCTAAGGCAAATACACTATCCCTATCCGTCGGGCCTTCTTTACCATATGCACATGACTGATGTATACCCCACATCAGATAGGAATTTTTGCTTTAAGCCATTTTATCACATTTATACAATTGAACGTATTAGGGATTCAAATAAACTGTGGTACTCATTAATGAATAAAGTTTCAATGTACCATTTTTATATCAATATAAGGTAGATCAAAGGTCTCAATAAATGTTTCAACATATTTGGGTTCATGAATAGATATCAATGGAACACAAGTTCAATCAAGTAGTCGAATTGATATTATGAATGAAATGTTATACAATGGGATAATGCCCATAACACATTGATTATCATATACTCACCTTAGGACTCATTTGATCCTAATTAGCATAAGTAGAAATGCTGATCGTCTGGTTCCTCTTATACTTTGTCTTTAGGTTCTACAAGAACCACTCCAATTAATCACAATTTAGATCATCATTCCCAACTTATCTATTGAAACATATTAGATTCTAACTCCATACTTCTAGATCTATACTTAGCATACAATCACATACTATCACACTTACTCAATAAGACATCACACATCAATACAATCAACGATAATAATAATCGATACATATACTTTCGTTATTGGGTCAAATAGACCTTGGACCAATGTCCTAATCCTCTTTCAATCATAACTCACATTGGTCATATACATATGTCACTTTAGCATGCCAATAATTGAAAAAGAAACATGCTGAATTTGAGCATGCATAAATGGTACGCCCAAAGGGTACAGGCGTACCCTTGCCCGTATCATAAGAAAAACACACAGTATGAATGGTACGTCCAACAGTACGGGCGTACCCTTGCCTGTACCATTTATAAAAATTTCCAGTAGCATTGATACGCCCAATGGTATGGGCGTACCATTGCCCGTATCACCATTATGGGTAGGATTTTCAAGAAAATTTCTAAATAGCTTGAAAAGAAGACACCCACTTCATACCCAAGCTAAATTACTACTAAAACATGTCATGTATATAAAGTTAAGCTCATTTTATCAACCAAAACTTAGAACAAATAAGGAATCTTAAAAACCCATTTTTTTTTTATCAAACCCATTATCACCAAAATGAGAGATCTTGAAATCCATTTTTGGAAAATTCATTTCTACACACTTAATACTCCCAAATCATGCTTACAATCATCATCTAAAGACATTTTCTCAACAAATCCTTTTCTAGAAACCCATTTGGGTAAATCTAAAGAAAGGAAGAAGAAGAAAAGAAAACAAATCACAAACAAGTAAAGTATTGTTAAGATGAAGAAAAGACTTTAGATCTTGAGTGGTTACCTTTTAGATCCTCTTTTTGATGGTGATTTGCTTATAGTCAAATGAAGAAAAAGAGAGAAAGAAGAAGAAGGAAGAGCTTTGGATTTTTGATAGCTTTTGTGAAAAATGAAAAGGATGATAGCCAAATGGATGGTTAACTTAAAATGAATGAATGACTATGATTAGATCATGGAAAAAGAATGGTTGATATTGAGTAGCTTCCAAGAGAAGTTTTGCATTTTCTTTTTAAGTTTTAAATTCTAATTCATATGAAAATAATATGATGCATTGTGTCTAGGTTCATTGAACCTTGAAAAAGCAATATAAAATGATGTTAGTGGAAAATGGGACTCATTCTCCACTAACTCATTTCTAGCACAATAAATATCCATTTTGGTCCATATTTTTCCCATTAATTGCACTTCATGGTCGGCCACCTCTTGGTATGGCTACCTATCACTTGTTCAATGCTACACATTAATCAAAAATGTACATATTCACATACTTATGGAATTTAATCATAAATTCAACACTCAATTTCAAATGCATTAATATTAAATTTAACTTTCTAAACACAATAGCATTCAAATTAATTCATCTTTTAGTGAAATTAATTCTTTAAGGCCTAGGGTATTACAATAACATTGCATGGGTTAGCAGGCGGTGGTAAACGTTCATTCAAGACCTGATTCAACTGGTCTCTAATCATTTGTTCCAGATTCGCATCCATGGCCTGTCTAATAGTGACATTTAACTCGTCAGCCATTCCAATAAAATTATCGATTTCAACTGATAGCGGAGGGGTATAAGCCTAGTCTTCTTCTGTATTTGACTGAACTAAGGTGTTATGTGGATAATCTTCTGTAGCTAAGAGATTCAGTCTCTAAACTGCTAGCTCTTGAATGGTAGTTAGCTCTGGTCTAGGAGGAGTTTAACGTACCAGCCTACCTCCAAGTCATTTCCAAGAAGCACTATCATATCTGTTTCTCGGAGCTATGACTGCAGAAGATCAAGATCAGTCCATGTGTTCAAGATGCATGGGATGCATGATATATTGTGATGCATGATGAATGAAATATCTAATGCAAAAACTTTGTTTAAATTAGACATGATTCTTGTGACGCTGCTTTATCTTTGAGCTGTTTAAGGTGAATCCATTTCCTTCCTTTCGAAATTTCTTATTCCCTATACCTCTAACTTTTGCCTAAAGAACTTGAGAGGATAGTTATCTAGCGAGGTTTGATTTTGATTTTATTTTATTTTTATTTTTTTTTTGCTCTAACTTTTGCCTAAGTCGCCTTTTCATGTTTTCGACTTAGCGAGCTTTTTATTTTTCTTGATCTTTTATTCTTTTTTTTTTTCTGAGGAACTAAAAGGGAATATATCAAAATAAGAAATATTTTATTAATAAAACTTGGAAAGAGAGTTTTTTTCTCTTATTACATTAAAAGGAAATGGTCATTAGTTGAGACAGTAATCTAGAATTTGTGATCACATATCAAGTAGGTATTTTCATCACGGAGCTTATTCTTCTGACATGTTCATTCTTTATGAGTAACTTCATGTGTTTCTTCAGTTTTGGCAAATGCTTTGGTTAGCATGCCTTGGGTTTCCCTTTTGACCCCTCGAGTGGGTAATCCCACGAAAATAAACTCAGGGTAGCTTCCATTATTGATAGTGAAAGAATCATAACTTGAGAAGTCATATAATGGAATGGGCTTGTAGTTTGCCCAGTCCATCCCATTAGTCCAATCAGATTCCAAATGACAGCTTTTTCCTTCATATTGAGCTAACTAATCTCTAAGTATTTCTTCTACTTAGGCTCGATCCACTGAGGCCCAAGAGGGATCTCTAAAGTTCTCTTGAACAATGGGAGTATCTTTTCTGGTGAAAAGAAGGTATTCTCCATATTAAAGGTTACTTCATTGCCCTTTCCTTTAATCTCATCTCAGGCTAAGGTATCACAAGTCTTCTTGTCATTTGGGGATACCATTTCTTAGATTTCTTCAAAACAAAGGGTTAGTATGATGTCATGAATGACTAAACTTATATGATGCAGGAATGAAATGATTTACACATAGCTAGCAAAACACATTCACATGTAGTAGAAAGTAAACCTCCTAACCTTATTCCTTCGAAGCACGTTGGTCTTGGTCATCCTTTCGTAGGAATTTAGTTTTGGCTTAAATGATCCAACAGAGGGACCATAAGCCCGCATCATACATAACTCTCAAATTTAAGGTAGGCAGAGCCTAAGTCAAGCTATGGCCCAAGCCCATTGGGCATTTTAACTTTTCAATCTAGCAAGGATATTAGGCATGGGCTCATACATGCATAAGATATGTTTGGAAGTCCTAAGGAAAAACATATTAAGGCATTACATGGAATTTCATTCTAAGGCTTACAGCTTTCGCTCCTACAAGCAAGAAATCAAGGGCTCATATTTTTTCCCATAAGGTACAAATAATATACTTGCTCGCAGCCTCGTACTCCCTTAAATGGTACTCAGATATACTTGCCACAAGAAATATTTTTATACCTAAAACCATAGTGAAATGGGTTCATACTTCCCAAAGGGTACGATAATATACTTACCAAAAGGCTCATACTCCCTATTGGTACTTTGATATACTAGCCTAAGTCTTTATACTTAAGATACGTGCTTGTAAATGGTAACATCAATTAGGGATCCCAATGGTTGAGTGCAGCAAAAGGATCCCTTCCTTAATATTATCGAGGGTTCTAAGATACCATCCAAGGGTTTGTAAGTGTGCAAAGTGTTATGATGCAAGCCCAACTAACCAAAATCGAATTTGCATTAAAAAGACCAAAATCAGAATCAAATTCTTCCTAACCCCAATGGAGTTGCCGCTATTGTTACCAGATTTCTGGCCTAGGGTAGATGGACTCTACACTGCTTTCCAATAGAATATTGGGAAATTAATGCCAATGGAGGGGCCTAAGATGGAGAATGGAGTCGCCATCTAGTTTTTAAAAACTAGGAAAATGGTGACTAGGATGCCTAGCTTATTACCTAATCACCTAATTCAGAGATTCCGAGTAAGGATTTTAGGTACGATCCTGGGAAGGTGTTAGGCACCTAAGTCGCCCAGCTGTAAGGCTAGATTCCACTGTTTGGTCTTGTTAATGCATATTTTCATCAATTTATTAGGCTATTTTTAACATCAGATATTGCACAAGATCAACCAATCCATTTCATATGGTGCTTTATTTAACATTGCAACATACCTCAAACAATTAGCCATATTAGTGCTTGGATTTACCAATTGTCATACCTTAGCCATTTGGTGGGTTTCTATCATGCCACATGCCATCTTAGCTCATTTGTAACCTAAACATATTTTGTTTCTACCTATTTTATTCATCAATAGTATCATGCTTACACAAAACATGTTTGATAATTGAAGGCACAAACAACAACCTAAACATGTACACTAATTGATTAATTAACCAATTATTCAACCTAGATTCATCGTGGCACTCTATGCATTCTATTCATTTTAGGTTCAATTTCATGTTTCAGTCCTTTGGTTACCAAGTTACATTCATGTGAGCATTCATTTAAATCCTAAGTCTAAATTAAACTAAAATTAAAGGAGAAGGGGAATCCTTCAAAAAGTAAAGAATAATTACTTACAAAACCCATGAATAAATAAAATTTTGGGCTTTTGAGCCTGAGTTGAAGGATGTTGGGCTATCCTAGAACACCTGGAAACCTGGAAAAATTTAAAAAAAATGGAGCGAAATTGCAAAGCAGCTCGAATAGCTGAAACAGGGTGATGGACGCGCGGTGATGTTGTTTGCCTACCCAATGGGCTCGTAGAGGTACCACGCGCCTGGCTCTCTCTAGGTAATAGCCTGCCATATTTGATTCTCATTCCATCTATTTTTTAGTCTATTCCTGACATACCCAATGGTTTCCAAACATCTAAATAACATGTATATGTTACAAAACATATGAAAACTTGTTACAAGGGTTTGATTAAATCAAAATAGGGAAAAAAATGTAAGAACACGAAGAACGCATGAACCTGGGCGCATGGCACCGGCTTGGGCACATGGGGGTACTACGTGCCCATGACCCCCTAAGCAGTACGGTTTATGTCATTTTTCACAATGATCTTAGATTTCTACGGTGCAAATGCATGTTTCTAACACATAGGCATGAAATGACATATTAATGAACAAAATTTAAAGGACAAAACATTCAAATACATAATTAAATCATAGAATTGAATCAAAATGGTATTTGTGAACCATTTCCTTTGAATGATTAAAACCGACTCTAATCATTCATTGGAGGTTCTAATTGAAAATCAAACATGAACACACAATAAATCTAACATCCTATAACACATTGAGATGAACAGAATCAATAAACAAATAAAAATATGGCATGTATATGAATTAAGTGAATAAAACAAATAACAATAAAAAAAAATTAACTCAAAAACCTCCTCATGATTCCCTATCCTTGAGCTAAATCAGACCATTCAAGGCCTGATTGCAATAGGAATCACAGGGATGAAAAAGATTTCAGCTCTCAGGCCACCAACATGTTATATTGTGTACCTTGTTCATGGTTCTCTTTGTTCTTTGATTCACTAAAAAACTAAAGGCCTTTGTTTGATTTATGTTTGCAGGTTTTAGATCCTAGTCCAGAATACAAAGAGTTCTTTTGTTCTCCAAAGCCACCAAAAAGAGAGAGAGAGATCCCTTAAAACAGAATTTTTTTTTTCTTTTTACATTTTCTTTTGATTTTTGAAACAAAATACAATTAAAAAATCCCTTTTGAAAACCTTCAAATCCTCCTAAATCCGGCCCTCCCTCTATCAGTTAAGATTGGGGGCTGGGTTCAGTTTAAAGACTTCCAAATTTAAAAAAATTCAAAAATTGAAGCTGTAATATCCTGGGTTCCGTCAATTCGTAAGTATTAATAATAATGCCATTGGAAGGAAATTTGAATGGTTATTGCAATAACAAGATCAAATGCAATTATGATATATAAGAATTCATAACAATGTTATGAGTATGATTAATGAAATAAAGTCAATGAATTGCATTGATATCAGTTACAACAAGGTACATAGTAAAAGAAAGGTAAAGCGGTCATTTCGCAAAAGCTGTCGAAATGGCTAGTTAACTATAAATAAATATGTGAAGCAAGTGGAAGGCCAACCATACTCACATGGCCGGCCCATTAAGAGAAGAAAATGGAAAATATTATTTGGATTTATAAGAGGTAATAGTCAAAGTAATTAATGAAAATGGACCCCACCTTAAGATTTATCAAAGTATTTACAAATTAAGGAAATTACATAGAAATTTCCTATCATCCAATACATGTTCATATTTAACTATATATAAATAAATTGTATTAAATTAAAATTGGGCAAAAATGTTGGCCATTAGACTATTCCTAGCCCATCTCCACCATCCATTTCATTTAAACTTATCTAAATGGATATAAAAGTCCTTTAAGAAGACAATTTGTCAAACAAAAAGACGGTTCTAGCTCTCTTCTTCTTCTTCATGGTCGGCCCTCCTTTTCTTCACCAAGGGTAATAGAACTTCAAGGTAAATCTCAAAATTCTACCTTCAATCGCTTTCTAAGTATGATTAATTAGATTTTATTGTTGGAATTGCAAAGTTCTTCTCTTCTTGCTCTTGATGACTTCGGTCTAATAAGGAAAATTTAGGAAAATTATTACTTTTTATTTTTCTGATGTTTATGGGTATATTAGGAATTGGATTGAAAGAATTGATGAGTTGCTTGAAATTAATTTGCTTGATGGAGCTAGATTTGATTATTAAACTTGGTTTAGGAAACTTAAGTATTGAATTGAGCTGAAATTTAGAACACCCATACTTTCAGTTTAGAGGTTGAATTTGGGGAGAAGTAAAACATAGAAATTGTAGGAAAATGTCTTAAGTGTTCACCTGTAAAAGGAATTTAAAATATTTATTGTGTAAAAGATTGAATGAATAGTTCGAAATGGAGTAGCCCAAAAGATGGATTTAAAAATTGAATTATGTCAAGTGTAAAGCATGAAAAATGATAATTGATATACATATAAGCTTTGTGTAAAAGGAAATGTAAAGTGGCTGTGCATATTTTGAGATATGACTTAGTGAATGTAAAGTACTTAGATCTCCATTTTCAAATATCCTGCCAGATTCATCACACAGGTGGGCACACGGTCGTGTGATGAGCGGTGTGATGAGCTTTATATATTCTGGATAAATTCACCTCTGGCACACGGGTGGTCACACAGTCGTGTGATGAACCATGTGATAGATTTTAAAATTTTCTACTCAAAAATTGGCTTCATTCTTACACCAAACGATATCATTTAGTATATGCATATGGATAATGAATAATGAATTGAATGTGATTATTCAATATGGTGAAAGAGTATTAAATTGCTAAAAAGCAACTAATGAATATTACAGATTTATGTATACGCATATATATATATATGCTACTGAATATACTAAATTGCATCGATAGTAAACAATAGAATTAGAGTTAGAATTGAAATAATCAAATCGATAAGGTAATTAATAATTGTTGGTTCAATGGTATAAAAGATATGGTTCAACGAAGAACCTGAAAAGGAATAAATGTTTGAAAATTGAGGAGTGTCACTGCTAAGTATATTAAAAGTTTATATTAGGAGCTAAGGAAGTCAAGGTGAGTACTTTGAAAATCTTACTTTACTGTAATGAAATAATTGTTCGAGTTAATTCTTTAAATGAGGTCTATGATCTATATATATAAATAGTTGTTAAATTCTTCATGAACGCCTTTGGCCTAATTATTGATATTGAATTCCTTCATTGAGACCATTGGTCTACTATGACCATTGACTGCAAGTATTCAATTGAACTTCATTTAAACACTGTAGAAGTGTTCACTTTCCATATATTGATCTTTTCTCAAAAACAAATCCTTTCCTGAACTAATGGTTTTCAAATTGAAAATTCAATAGACTCTTATCTATAAATTGTTCTCATAGTCATATTCCTTTGAGGAATCAATTAATCCATGTATAAAATCTCTTTGTTCTTTCAATTAATCATCTTTCACTGAATCCTATGTAATTCGTTATTGTACACTGGATATCTTTTATTGAACCTTATGTAATTCATCATTGTACACTATTAATTTAAAAACATTGAAAAGTTTACATATTGGATCCTAAGTGGTCATACTGTAATACTAAAAGTAGAGATCCACGACTGATGCGGGTATTACATTAGACTATGTGCACACGGGAAAAGCCTGCGGATAGGTGAGCGTATCCGCCTCAGTTAGGAGGGGTGGTCCTAGCCATGAGGCCTGATCAGTCTTATGCTCTATACTGTTATGAGTGAGCAAGCAATAGCTGCCACTCTACTATTTAATGATATGAGTGAGCAAGGCATTAGCTGCTACTCCTCTATTTACACTGGGAAGCACACCACTTTCAATACTGTGATTTCTGCTAAATTAAAATTATTGAAACCCAACTGTTACTGTTCAATTCTAATGTACCTCAATTGGTATTGTTATTGTTCACTACTAAAGTATCCCAAATGTCATTGTTCACTGCTAATTAATCCCTACTGTCATTCTTCACTACTAATAAGTCCCGACTGTCATTGTTCACTGTTAATGAAATCTAACTGTCATTATTTGCTTATATTAAATCCCGATCGTTATTGATTATTGATATTCAGTCCTGATTATTATTGATCATTGAATTGAAACTGACTATTATTAAACATCGTATTGAATCTCGACCGTTATTCATCATTGTTATTAAATCCTGACTGTATTGAACATTGTACTGAATTTCGACTGTTATTGACTATCATTACTAAATCCTGATTGTGTTTTTTACAGTGATATGCCGAAATCCTAAAATTGACACTCTACTGTTATTGACCATCAGAAAATTTGTTTCTTCCACACTAGTACATTGGTATATTGATATTAAATTTTAATATGTTTTTTATCATTGTAAAAATTGTTGTTTCTCCCCCATAGTTTCATTAGAACCTGGATGTTAAACCTAAATTGTTATCGATTATTTAAAAATTATTCTTTTAAATCATTATATAGGAAATTTCATAAACTTATTATTGAATTTATGTTCATATACTATTTCTTATTGATCATAAGTACTCACTGAGTTTCGCTCACACCCCTACAGTGTTTTATTTCAGGTTCAGTAGCGATCCCAGTAAATGGATCTCAAGTATTTATCTCCGCTTGGGATTACTTCACTGTGAGTAAAGTTATTCATAGCTTATTATTTGAAATGAATCATTTAGAGCTTCATGGACCATATTGGTTTAGTATTGTAATAATTGATCAAATTGAATTCTCGATATGATTTAGAAACTGTAAGGTCATATGATTAAGTGAACACAGTAATTAATATTGATAAAATGTAATATGGTTAACAATGATAAAATATTGGGAGGATTTGTATTAGTTTATATGAGGTTGAGAATATAGAAGTGCTTTATTTGGAAGTGCCTCTTTAATGCAGGTTGTGAGCTTGGGGTATTGCATAATTGCAGCTGTTATGCTGCCAAATTGGTATTGATTGTATTGTAATATTGTATAAATGGGTTCTACGAGTTGTTGGTACCTTTATGATTACCCATGCCCTAGGACCGTCACATCGCCAAGGATGGGATGTGACAAAGGTGGTATCAGAGTAAAAGTATAAGTCTAGTATAGACTAATAACTGTTATAGAGTTATAGTCTATAAGTTAAACCATGGAGCATAAGAATCCTGATTGTCAATTATAGTCTATCATTAAGATAGTTCCGCGTTATCCGTATATGATTAACTTCTCTTCATTTGGAATGACATATATATTGGTATGTGCATACATACACTACTCAAATTTTGATATAAGTGAAATATTGAAAATACCTAAATGAAACAACTATGCTCAATTGTGAAATGAAAGTGAACTGAAAAATGTGAAAAGAAGGTCAGTCTCCTAGTGATCGCTCCTGAAATAGTGAGAGATGAATATATATATTGTTAAAATGAAATACCCTGTAATGATCATATATGAACTTTGATACATATATCAAAGATATCGATTGACTATGAAAAAAAACTTACAGAATACAGATACTGATAATGATGCGTAAATTGTTTATCAATAGGAGAACATGTGTATTAGGATAAAAATATCCTAAGGAAATTATATCATAGTAATAAAAGTGTAGAAATTTAATGCTAATGTTATTAAATGATCATTAGTTAAAGTCACCTACGTTTGATGACATATTAGAGAAGAAACAAATGCAAGTGAAAATGTAGATGCAATGATACAAAAACGATATGAAATGTGATAAGGGTTGACAAGTGAGAAGAGGAAGGCATATTATATGCCAGCTATGGTGTACTCCCTGGCAATGACAACTATATGAAGGGATGCAGAAATTTTTTGCTATTTATATAGATATTGTATACGAATTGGAAAGGAAATGTTGATTAGTTTTATCGAGAAGAAATCAATACTCAACGAATATTATACTGTCAATATAAAAACATATGGAACTACTTATAATAGGAAAATAAAAATGGATAAAGGGAAAAACATGAATACCTCCTGATAGACTTGATTTAAGTCTTAGAGGAATAAGAAAAGTAAAGAAAAATGTATACAAGTTCAAGAAATGTGTATAATTGAAATAGTAACAGAGTCTTATTGATTAATGATTAACCTAAATATGTTTTACTGAGAGATCTTGTGTAAAGACAGATATGAGGACATGGAATAGAATGAATGTTATAGAAAGTGATAAATACTGAATGTGACTAAAAAAAATTGAAAAATGAGATATCGACTAAACGGAACTGTAAATGCTAAAATGACAAGTGTGAAATATAATATCATACAGAAAGCTGTAAGAACAGTGAAACTATTGAGTAGCAAAAAATGTGCATGATTGGAAAATGAAATTGATAAAGATGACACTAAAATGAAAATAAGCAAAGGAATGTTGAAACCAAGGCTCCATATGTGATTTGTATGATACAAAACATTATTACTACTAACAAGTTTGTTCAGTGTTGTTGTTGTTAGTAGGTAATCTTTAGTTGTTATTGATGCAATTAAATGAAGAAATTGAATCAAGAAGATGAAAAGAAGCCTTGAGTAAACAAAGACCAGAGTCGAAGGGCAAAGACCAGAGTCGAAGGGCGAAGACCAGAGATCAAAGGTCGAAGACCAGAGACCAAGGCGAAGACCAAAGATGG
>CATKHJ010468867.1:0-10915 GCA_949750685.1 Vernicia montana
TATAAGGTGATAATTTGGGAGTGTTCTATTTTTCTTTGCAGGTTCGATCTTGGGGAGATGTGAATGTATTGCCGGTATGCTGCCGGAATTACATTGATATTTCTATATGAGTTGGGTTCTACGGGTTATCGGTGGCTTTAGGCTTATCCATGCCCTAGGACCGTCATATCCCAAAAGTGGGATGTGACATATCGCATCTTTAGTGTGAAAGGTTCTCTTTTAAACCACCCTTACCCTTTCATGTAAATGACTCATGGAACCTTCCCTAAGGCTATATGTTCCCAAAAAAAATGCTAAATTATTGCCATTTTCATGAAACATTTTTTATGCGTACACGCATAAATGCATTATGAAAAAAACCTTACTAAAATTGGAGATTTTAAACCTCACCCAAATACTGCTAGTCCTAGTCCATCCAAACGCATTGGTACTTGTTATCGTTGTCATTAGGATTCCATGATCTAGTTATTGTCCTTTCCTAAAGCTACAAACTGACCCTATATTTATCTGTTTCATGCAAAGGTTACCAAGATGTCGGAAGGTACTCCTACTGATGAAGTTCTTAACGGACTTCTTGCTAAGGTCTTCGAATAACAGGAGGTCATGATTCAAAGATAAGAGGCCTATTTTCAAAACTTGCTCAATACTCAAAGGGGGCCATTATGGAAGATGTCAGAAAGATGATGGGCCATACCTCCCAAAACCAGGGTTTAACTGAACCAAAACCCATTTTTTCTTTTGTTTTTGGATCCACTTCCAACTCTGGGTTGAAAAACAAGGAGATTGCTGCAACTGAAGCCATCCCACCACCACCATCAAATCATACTCCCACTCTCACTTCCTGTCCCACGGATCCTTTCCAAGGGAAGGAGGCTAACCCTGAACTTAAATCCTTCATGAACAAATTTGAAGTCATGAAAAACATGCTGAAGAAACTAAAGAGAAAGGAGGACATGATTGATACAGACTCACTAAGTTTATTTCCCAATGTAAGACTTCCTCCCAAGTTCAAGATGCCAAATCTGGACAAGTTTGATGGAACTATCTGCCCCAAAACTCATTTGAAAATGTATGCAGGAGCCATACATCCCTTAGGAGTAGACAATGAACTTCTTGCTCAATTATTCAAACAATTCTTGACCGGTGTTACAGTGAGATGGTTTGTTGACTTAGATGATTCTCAAAAATGGACTTGGGATGATATCTGTAATATTTTTGTTAAACAATATTACTACAACATTGAGGTGGATGTAACAAGAAGAGATCTTGAAACCACTAAGCAATATGCAAAGGAATCCTTCTCTTCATTCCTTATAAGGTGGAGGAAGAAAGCTTCTCAAATGGTGAACAAACCTCCAGAAAATGAGCAGGTAGACATAATTGTTAAGAATCTCCTTTTAATCTATCAAGACAGGCTACTTACTCAGTATCTGCCTGAATTTAAAGCCCTCATTGTTACTACCTCAAAAATCGAAGACCTAATTCAAACTGGGCAAATAAAGGAAGAAACTGCATCTAGGTCAAAGTACAAAAGGCCAACACATCAAGGCAATATAACTTCCTTAACAAATCAGAAAGGGGGGGTGGGGGGGAAGTGAATGCATTAACAATCAAGAAGCCTTTCACCTTTGAAAGAAGACAGTTTTCTGATATAGGAGGTGTACCCATGAGTGTCATCTACAAGAAACTGCTTGAGGGAAACATAGTACAGCCTCTCCAACTTAGACCTGTCCTTAATCCATTACCCAAAAATCACAATCCGAACGAGAGGTGTGATTATCATCAAGGGTCTGGACACAAAATTGATATGTGTAAATCTCTAAGGCACATAATCCAAAACCTTATTGATTCAAATGATCTTATACCACCAAAAGCAAGACCCAATATCACCACAAATCCCTTACCTAACCACACCATCAATGTCATCAATGATTGTGAGGGAGTTGACTCTATCTCTTTGATTGAGTCAAATCCCAACTACTGATGTGTTTTGGACCTCACCAATCTGGTTGAGGAGGTTGATGCCATCACCAGAAGTGGCAAAATTCTTCCAAACTGAAATCAACCAAACCCAAACACTTAATCCATCCAACCCAATCATGCACCAACTGACAAAATAAGAGGGAATCTTGAACATGATGAAGATCACATTCTTAAACAGTTAAAGAAAACCCAGGCAAATCTGTCCATTTGGAGTTTAATTCAATCATTTTATTCTCATCGCTAAGCTCTTTGTAAGGCGTTGAATCAGTGCCAGACTCCAATTGATGTTACTCCTGAAAACCTTGTTGCTTTTCTTACCAGTGTTGCTAGGGGGGGGTATTCATTGCCTTTGGGGACAATGACATTCCGAGAGAAGGCTTCAACCATAATAATGCTCTTTACATTACAGTTATCACTCGGGAAAAGACTGTGCCAATGGTTCTCATTGACAATGGTTCAGCCTTAAATGTATGCCCTTTAAAAGTGGCTAGTTGTTTAGGGTTAGAAATTATAGATTTTACCCCTTTAAATCAGATAGTAAGGGCTTATGACAACACCAAGAGAGAAGTTCTTGGAGTAGCTACAATAGATGTGACAGTTGGGCCCACTCTTTTCACCGTTCCTTTTCAAGTGATTGATGTGCCTTCATATTTCAACCTATTACTAGGAAGACCCTGGATCCACTAAGCAAAGGCAATCCCATCCTCTCTGCACCAAAAGGTCAAATTTCTTTTTAAGAATGGGGTTGTTACAATTAAAGGGGATATGCACAGAAAACCTGAAATCCCGAGCTCTGTCCCCATCCTGGAGATTTAACCTGAGCTGTCTGTTTACCCACTTTCTGGTTTCTCTTTCATACAGTTCATAGAGGGCGAAGAGGGTAAAGAGTTTGTCTCATTTGATTTTGACCCATTCGGGAACATTACAATTTCTAACATGCTTAGAAAAATGAACTATTTTCCTGGTTTAGGTCTTGAAAGGAGCCAACAGGGTTTGAAGTCCTTTCATATTATCCAGTTGTTATACCACCTTTTGAGTTGGGATATGAGCCCACTAATGAGGATCTCATAGAATTGGAGAAGCAGGCCAAAGAAAAAATGGAGGCTTATAAACGAGGTGAGATCTGTGACTGGCCCATGCGCCTTTATTTTAAAACCTTAAATGATTATTTTGTAAAGGAAGATGACACAGTTCCTTACTGTAGCTTTCCTGAACCCTAGGTCTGCCTTGTTACTAGAAAACTAATCCCATAACTTGAAATCTTTTTTTATGTCAGGCTTGATCCAGAAGATTATGAGCCAGTTTGCCTGATTAGTCAAGATTGGGAAGAGAACATGGAGGCTAGTCTTTTTGATGCTATACTCATACTCACTTTTGAAGAGGAGAAAGCAGATCCATCCACCTTAATCCACCCAGTCGAAACCAAGCTACAAAATTGGTCTTTTGAGGAGAACCTTTTCCAATTTTCTGAGTCAGAATCCTCATCCGAGTCAAAGCCTTCTCCAGACTTGTCTTCTGACTCTATATCTTCATTTTCTTCTCTTTCTAGTGATGATAGTGATGTAACTGACCTTGAGGGGTCAATTTCCCAATTTGATGTAAACTGGAGCCTATCATCATTTAATAAAAAGTCTGTCTTTTCCTCTTACGATCTTGTGTCTTCATTTTTCTTTGATGTTCCAAAATTTAAATCTGACTTAAATAAGACATCAAATGAAAAAAAATGAAATAAAAAAAGATGCAAATAAAGAGCCAATAAATGCTGGTACTCATGATGCACCAAAAACTACATTTATTGCATTTGCATGCATAAATAAGGATCAAATAGAAGAGATGGTTAAAGGGTTTCAAGACTGTTTTGCATGGTTCTCCAAGGACATGACAGGTTTAGATCCATACATAGTTGTTCACAAAATCCTAGTCTATCCAGACTCCAAGCCAATCAAATAGAAACTATGAAGACTCAAGACTGAATGGTCCATACCCATCAAGGAACAAACTGCCAAGCTACTAGATCATAACTTCATTGAGCCCATCAATTATCCATCTTGGCTTGCTAGTATTGTGCCAGTTCCCAAGAAAGATGGCAAAGTCAGAATTGTGTGGACTACAGGGATCTGAACAAGGCCTTTCCGAAAGATGATTTCCCTTTACCTCACATTGATCTTCTTATATACCGAATGGCAGGTTTTGAAATGGTTTCCTTAACCGATTTGGCTGCGGGGTACAATCAGATAATGGTTCATTCTTCTGACAAAGAGAAAATAATTTTCATCACTGAATGGGGTATATACTGTTACCGGGTTATGCCATTTGGACTCAAAAATGCTGGGGCAACATACCAAAGGATGGCAACTACCATTTTCCATGATATGATGTATAAAGAGATTGAAGTTTATGTTGATGACATGGTAATAAAGGGCACGACTACTGAATAACATTTGGAAGCATTAAGGTGATTCTTTCTTAGACTTTGCCAGTACAATCTCAAACTCAATCCTACCAAATGTGTCTTTGGAGCATCAACTGGGGGTGTTCCTAGGACATATGGTCAGCAAAAAGGGTATAGAAGTCGATCTCATAAAATCAAAGGCAATTCTGAAAATGCCATTTCCTAAAATAGAAAAGGAGATCAGAGGTTTTCTCGGACGACTCCAGTACATTTGTCGATTCATCAATCAACTGGCTGATTTATATGGGTCCATTTTCAAGCTACTCAGAAAAGGCACCTCAAAGAAATGGAACGAAGATTGTCAGAAAACCTTTGACCAGATCAAGCAATACTTATTGAACCCACCAATATTACAACCACCAAGGCCGGGGCAGCCATTGCTACTCTACCTATCTGTAACTGATGAAGCAATAGGTGCAATGCTTAATCAGAACGCCCTTGATTCAAACAAAAAAAAATGCCATCTATTACCTGAGTAAGAGAATGCTGACTCATGAGCTCAAGTATAGTCGTACAGAAAAGTTATGCCTTGCTCTAGTATGGGTTTGCCACAAGCTGCAACACTACCTCAACTCTTATACAACTCATATCTTTGCTGACAAGAGCCTTTGAAATTCCTTATGGAAAAGTTGGTTCTTGACAATAAGATGGCAAGATGGATGGCTGTATTAGCAGCCTATGATCTCAAATATGTACAACAAAAGGCAATTAAGGGAAGCATAATAGCGGAACAGCTAGCTGCAGTCTTAGTAGATGATGAATGGTCCGAACTTGAGCTCCCTGATGAAGACATTCTGATGACTAATAGTGAAGTTTGGAAACTCTACTTTGACGGAGCATCTAACAATAAAGGGTATGGTGCTGGCATTATATTCGTTACACCAAATGGAGAAAGCCTACCCATAGCCATCAAACTGAATTTTGAAGTAACAAACAATGAAGCAAAGTATAAAGCATATATTTGTGGACTCAAAGCAGCAATAAAGCTCAAAATCAAGCATCTTTAAATTTATAGGGACATGAATTAGATAGTGTCCCAAGCCTTAGGAAAGTGGAAAATAAAGGAAAAGCATTTGGTACCTTACCATAAATGCTTGGATGAATTGGCAGCCAATTTCTACGAGTTATCTTTCTATTACCTTCCAAGAACAAAGAACAGATTTGCTAATGCTTTGGCAATGCTCACTTCAATGCTTGATATAAGTGACGGTTTCATAATCAGGCCCATCACAATTAAAGTTAAGAATGAACCAGGATGCACAACTCATTGCTTGAATATACATGCCATTGATAATAAACCTTGGTTTTGGGATATCCTCAACTATATCAAAAATGGACTCTATCCTGAAGGGGCCTTTAAGATAGAAAAGAGGAATTTGAGACAGCTATCCAAGGGATTTATTCCAAATGAGAAAAGCTTTATAAGCGGGCTTGGGATAACATCCATCTGAGGTGTGTTACTGAAGAAGAAACCTAGCAGATTATGGAGTGGATGCACGGTGGCGATGAGGGTCCACACATGAATGGGATTGCTTTAGCCCGCAAGATTACGAATCAGGGTTACTTTTGGCCTACCATGAACGAAGACTATGCAAAGTATGTGCAAAAGTGTCATAAATGTCAGATTTATGTCAAACTACAGAAACAGCCTCCTGTATCTTTATCACCAATCACCACGCCTTGGCCATTCGCAACTTAGGGTCTCGACGTAATTGGCAGGATAAACCCGAAATCTTTTAGCAAACATGAATACATTATGGTGGCTATCGATTATTTTTCCAAATGGGTTGAAGCTGCAGCTTATCAAGTATTA
The DNA here is from genome assembly GCA_949750685.1 of Vernicia montana. Classification (NCBI taxonomy): domain Eukaryota; kingdom Viridiplantae; phylum Streptophyta; class Magnoliopsida; order Malpighiales; family Euphorbiaceae; genus Vernicia; species Vernicia montana. The sequence continues at coordinate 6,249 of CATKHJ010468867.1, forward strand.
GACTCTAAACGGGTGGCCCAGTTTATTCGTACCGACATCCTTTGTCAGTATGGGGTTCCTTTTGAAATCATCACTGACAACTGGTCTCACTTCCAGAAAGAGGTCCCTTAGTTATTGAAGAAGGAAAAAATCCAACATCACAATTCTTCCCCTTACAGGCCTCAAACTAATGGTGCAGTTGAAGTCGCAAACAAGACTCTTAAGAGTATACTTCAAAAGATGGCAGATAACCATAAGGATTGGCACCTGCATTTACCTTATGCCTTATGGGGATACAAAACAAACATACATACTCCAACTAGTGCTCCAACTAGTGCTACACCCTATTCTTTGGTTTATGAGATGGAAGTAGTCTTGCCAATCGAAGCAGAAATCAATTCAGCCCATATCATGAGGGAGCGTCAACTAGATGAAATGGAATGGGTAAAAGGCTACCATAATCAACTCATTGCCATTGATGAAAAAAGAATGGACGCTTTATATCAGATTCAAGGCTATCAATAAAAGTTAGCTAGACACTTCAATAAGAAAGTCAGGGACAAAAGATTGCAAGAAGGTCATCATGTTTTAAAAGAAATCAGAGCACCTGTTCATGATCCAAGGGGAAAATTCAGACCTAATTGGAGTGGCCCGTTCATGCTAAAAATATCCTATCTAGTGGAGCAGTAATCCTGATGGACCTGGACAACATAGAATTTGCCAGTCTATGCAATTTCGATAAGCTTAGAAGATACTTTGCATAAGCATCCTTGTAATTCATGCATGACATTTGCATTTTTGTAAAAATAGAACTACGTGGATCTGATTCTCTATAAAAAATAATAAATTGATGATGATACTGTTGTAAGGAGATACGTAGGCAACCTGTGTGAGTCCGGTCCAAATTATCAAATTTCATTTTGTACTAGATATTCATTTTGGCTCTTATTTGCATCATAAAAGAAATGAGAAAAATAAAAGTTCGCTAAGTTGAAAACCCGCAAGGGCGGCTTAGGTAGAAATTAGAGCAAGCTCGCTAAGTTGAAAACTCGAAAGGGCGTTTTAGGCAAAAATTAGAGCAAGAAAAAATATATATAACAAAAGATGTCTTATTTATCCTATTTAATTTTTGGAACATTATGAGAAAATAAAAGACATTGGCAAAAGAGGAAACAAACAACCAAAGTCAGTCCTGGTTCTCCTCTTTCTCTATCTCCTCAAGTATGACAGCTCTCTTAGCTTTCTCAGATCTCCATGAGTTAGCTATCCACCAATCAATAAACTGCAAGGTCTTACCATGATGATGAACGGGTTGAGCAGCATGAAAACCTCTCATCCATCCATTCCTAACAGCTCTAACAACAGTCTTTGTGATCAAAATAGATTGGAATAAAGCACCATCTGGGGGCACACCCTGCCTATGGCCCATCTGGCACATGATCCTAGTAGCTTGGTAGAAAGTCACCATCCTCAATCCCATAAGATAAATCATCTTATAGCCAAAACTCATGGTCATGAATCTTTTGATCTTGTACCACTCACACCTCCACAATAGCTCATCAGAATCTAGTTCAAGCAGCCACCCGACTCACTCTCCTTGAGAATCCCTCTTAATCACAATGGTCTAGGTCCTATACCAAGAAGCAGAATAATCTACCTTTGTGGGAGGGCCCACTACCCGAAGGTGGTCTCTCAACCAAATCTAAGAAGAAGAGGTGTAAAAGATAACTAGAAGAAGGATAAACGAAAAAACAGATGTAGAGATAAGAAATAAACCTGAAGAATAATAGGACCAATGCTCCATGAGCCATTGGAGTTGCATACTCTGTCCAAGCTCATAATGGTCTCAGCTAACACAACAGTAGCAATGGACCTCCTTTCAACCATCTGAGGGATCAGTTCAACAACTCTAGCATCCCCCCAACCAGTAAGACTCATAAAAATATACTCGGCAGTCAGACAGAAGGAAAGAGGTTGCATCCTCAAGTGAAACCACTCATCATCCTCAAAATCTTTAGGATCATGGAATTCCGCAATCACAGCAGTCAAATCTACCCAACCTTCCACTACTATTTGACTAGAAGTTTCCTCACTCAAATCCAAAAGTCCTTTGAAAGAGTTAAAATATCTTACCCTCTCGACAGGAGTAGCTAACATAGCCTTGGGATCAGATCTAAGCAATAGTGAAAACTCCTCAAAAGTAGGACACATCTCCTCCACGGATGCCCCAAATCTGAAGACATGGGCAACTGGATCCCTAAAATGCATGCAAGCGTGTAGAAAATCCCAATCAATTTTTATTCCTCTCAAAGTAGGCATAGCACTCAGCCCATATTTTCCTAGGTTAATTCTCTCCACCTTGGTAAGATTTTTGCACCATAAGAACATTTCATGGCTAAAGTAAGGTTCCATTGTGAGAAAAAGTAAAATATAACAAAACAGTTGATGAAAAGCAAGAAAAGAGTAGAAAAAAATAATTTTTTGGAAACGCAAGTGTACGGACTACAAGCATCGGAGGCCCTTTATGTAATTTTTTTTGTGAGGCAGCCTCAGACCCGGAGTTCCATGTCCATGCCGCCAGCCTTCTTTCATGCCACCCCCTCAGGTGCCGACCTCCATTGGTCGCACTCTGTCTTTCAGCAAATTTTGGCAAGAATTCTTAAATGTTTTGCATGGTTTCAAACCTCCAAAGATACGTTTTTAAGTCAAAATTGATGCAAAATTAACAAAAAAAGAAAATCAAAAGAAAAATGAGAGAAAAGCATAAGGAGAAACATAATGGAGTCTTACTAAAGTCAGAAGATAATATACATCACATCATGTTCATAAAAGCATAACATGAAGTGCACAGTCATCCTAACATACATGTATACATAACATACATACATACATAACATCTAAATAAAAATAGGTCACTGGCGACTGCGCTTGGGTTTACGACGCCTTTGCCTGGGTTCCTCCTCACGCTCCTCTACCATGTCATCCATGTCATAAAGAAGAGAGCTCATAGCAAATGCATACCTGCCCAAAAGGTAGTAATGGTGGAGGGTAAACTCCATCGAAACCTAAAAATAAAAGTGAGGTCAGACAAAAATCATCAGAAAAGCAAGTAAGAAGCAGTTGAACAGACTTATACCTTTATAACACTCTCAGGAATGGTAGGAAAGAATGCCGATCAATTATTAGGCAGATCATAGCGACGAGGCTGACCATCATAAGAAATATAATTAAGATGGGAAGGGATCTAAGTTAGACCAGTAGATGGAGGAATTGGGATAGTCGGATCTCCCACAGAAGCATCTGAAGCCGGAACTGAACCACTAGCCCTGTAACGTGAAGGACCAGCCATAAAACCTGAAGTGCCAACCCTAAGGCCCATGCTCTCAACTTTCACAGGAGCAGAACTGCCAGCTCTAGAAGGGGGTCCTCGTGCAGTGCCTGAACTAGATCTCCAGTGCATCAATGTCCGTGATACATCTAATGGAGGTATGCCCTGCATCAAGGAAGTCTAGCAGAACTCATCATAATCGACATCAGGAAGTATGTAATCCAGACAAGATATCCCTATAACCCAATCATCCTCTACCAGGATAGCTAGATCTCCAGTACATCAGGAAGTGCTCATAGGTCCAGTACTGTAAGAGCAAATTTTGACTAGTCAATCATCAGACAAAGAAAAGAAAAAAAAAAGACTATTTGATAAAGTACAATACTCACCTCTACTACAATCGAGGTACCACCATGACCACTAAGTGTCCCATGGGAAATACTGCCCAGCTCATGGTATAGGGTGCAAAGACCAGTAACATCGGGAAGTGCTCATAGGCCCAGTACTGTAAGAACAAATTTTGACTAGTCAATCACCAGAAAAAGAAAATAAAAAAAAGAAGACTATTTGATAAAGTACAATACTCACCTCTACTACAATAAAGGTACCACCATGACCACTAAGTGTCCCATGGGAAATACTGCCCAGCTCATGGTATAGGGTGCAAAGACCAGAACCTCCCCAGTCCAACTCACCAATCTCATCCAAGTACACCAAAGATTGCAGAACTGTCACATCCCACTTTTGGGATGGATGGTCCTAGGGCATAGGTAGGCTTAAGGCCATCGAAAACCCGTAGAACCCGACTAATTTTAGATTATCACTGTAGCTCCGGCGGTATGCCGGCATTACAATTACCATTCCCAAGATCAAATCTGAAAGGAACAAATCACTTCCAATATTACCACTTTATATTCTCAACTCCATTTAAGGCACAAATACTCACCCAATTACCACTACACACTCCTAGTTTGAATTTATTATATTCCGTTCAGCCATTTATATTCATATACCATATCACACTTATGTTAGATTATGTACCATGGAGTCACTAGATAATACCATTGTATGTCATCATATATAATCACATTTACAAATTTCTATTATACACTTCTGTATTATATTTACATAACTAGTGCAAAATATCGGCTAAAACCTTCAGTGGCAAGTGAAGTAGGAAACTTGCGCTGAGAATCCACTAACCTGAAAAATAAAGGAAAAGATGTGAGATTCAAATCTCAGTGAATATATAATAAATAACCGGGCACAACAATTTGGATGTATGAATATAATCATTGGCTCAATAGGTTATCACAATAAACAATTAACGAATTTTCAATTCAATACAATTGAGGGTTTA
>CATKHJ010468958.1:0-10304 GCA_949750685.1 Vernicia montana
CTGTCCCTTGGTTTATTTTATATTTTTTAACCACGATAATATCTAAACTAAAAGCTATAGCATTGCCAATTTACCATAAATCTGCCATGCAATCCCGCAGGACCAGCGTAACTAGAAAAACTGATAAAAAACATAGCAAACAAGATAAACAAAATTAAGAGTTATCATGAGATAGTATTGATGTGCTGAAATTTTACTTTCATATTTCTATGATTTTACTCCGAAGTTAGAGATTTTTGGTGCAAATTTATAATCAAATCCTCAAAAATTCTATTTATTTAATTAAGAAGATTTTGGAGTGTTCTCATAAATTTTGCAGGTTTTGGAGCTTAATTGAAATAGGAGGAGAGTGAAATACAATTGAAGTAAAGATCCAAGCCGTTTTCCTTACTTAAAGCTGTCAACCCATAATACACAGGGTTAAGCCCAGAAACGCACAAGACTTGTGTGCTTGATGTCTGAATTTTGAAAAAATAATAAAACGTGCTGATGTGAAAAAAATGCAATAGAAAGGATTTTAAATTTTATGGGACCCATCGAAATGAAGGGAGAGAATGAAGGGATACAACAGAATCAATTAAAGAAAGGAAATTAATCGAAAAAAAGGGGGAGAGGAGAGGAGATAGAAAAGGAGTTGGATTTTGAGGGAGGATTTTGGCAGCTATTGAAGGAACTTTTCATACCAGATTGGGAGCCTTCAAGATTGCAGATTCAACCTTTAATTTCTAGATTATTTGATTCTCTAAGAAGTTTTCTTAAACTCTATTTCATTTTATTTTTTAATTTAATTAAACAATGTCTTGTTATTTGATTCATTGGATTTGTTATTTCATTCTTTCAATTATGAGTAGCTAAGTTATTTTTTCTAGGGTTTAGATGGATTTTGGTTGATTCTTGTGGATTTCATATATACTTGGTTAATTATTCATTATAATGGAATTAAATTATTTTCTTTGTGCTTAATGTATGTGATTGATTGGCCACCTTTTACACAATTTAAGATGCTATATGATGGAGCAAAAGTGGAAGCATAGCATTAGTTCATGGGGAAGACAAACTTAGGAATTATAGTTCATAGACATATGGGTATATCTAGGTGGTGTTTATGTTAGTTTTTCATAGAACTTAATGAATCCAACCTAATTATTTGCAACCACGTCAGTAGGTGTGAGTTTAGAATTGGGTATTAATAATTTACCTTAAAAAAGGACCTTGTTTAATTGAGGGAAAATCACATTTAATTCCGTTTAAATTGAATTTTGACATAAGTATATATAAGCCACTTGTATAAAAACCAATTGAAATCTAAACTCTAGATTCTTTTGTCATTGAGTTGAGTTCTAAAAAATTTACTTACTCCAATTTCATTAGTTTAATTATTTTATTGAGTTTGATTATTTAATTAAATTTTATTGTTCATCACAATTTTTATTTGATTAAATATTAGAAAGATTATAAATTTGGTACTCAAAACCAAATCTCTAAGAGATAACGAATAAGTTTTTGGCGTCATTGCTGGAGATTAAATCTGAATCACCCGCGTGACAGGCGGGAATCCATACCATGAGAAATATAAGAGTGTATTATTAGATATGCATTCAATAAATGAAACAATGCCATTTTTTATATAATAGTGTATATATAATGCCTCTATCTATCAGAATATAATACAATTACGACTTTTTTTTTTTTATTATTTTGCTCCTAATAATTGAATTAATCTGAGTACTATTTGATTCTATTTTAATTAGTCGACTCTCAAGTATTTTTTTTTTTTTTTTTTTTTTTTTATGTGTAGATTTCCTAAAAAAGCAAAATTTCTTAAAAAGAGAAGACTGACTTCCTGAATTACACACTCGACTTCTAGGTTAAGCCGCTTTAAATTATAATAATTATAATTTCTGCACTTGTAAATCACACTCTCAACAACCAAGCTAGAACTACTAGCTCACTTAATTACCATTAATTTGAAGTTATTTAGCACATAAAATTATATTTATACAAAGAGGATTTTTATTTTTATATATTTAGCAATTTTTACAGATTCCTTGCAGCTACGAGCTTATTCATCTTCTCTATTGCTATCCATGGCTCCAACCTTCATGCAATTAACTTCTAAGCAATCCCTTAAGAGGTACTCAAATCTTCAATATATATTTACATCTTCATTAATTAATCATGGTATTTTAACTATATGTTTATTTTAATTATTGGATCATTATCAAATTTAATCTTTCTTTGTTTGAATATTACAGTGATAATGATGAAAAATATGCAAAAATCAATTGGGATGAAATTGGTTTTCGACTGACTACAACAGATTATATGTACATAATGAAATGTTCCATTGGACATAAATTTTCAAAGGGTGATATTACCCCTTATAAAAACATGGAGATTAGTCCTTCTGCTGGAGTATTAAACTATGGACAGGTAATTAATTCCTAAGTTCACATTGATTCTATTAATTTACTATTGAGAAAAACACTTTGCTAAAAGCAATGATTAAAGGTCATTAATTTTTTTTCTTAAAATGAATTTTAAATGTGATTAAAGGTCATTAAATTTTTTTTAAATGAATTTTATATGTTTTAATTATAAAAGTTTCAAAACAGTTAAACAACACCCTCAAAATTACTTTTCTCAATAGTATCTAAGATTGTACTTTTTCAGAAAACAGTTTCAATTTTAATGCCAGATAAACTCTTAGTCTCTTTATGGATAGGATGGTATATGACTAATTGATATTAAAAAAAAGAAAATATTGATTAGAAAAGCTTTGTGGTGGTGAATTTATAGGGCTTGTTTGAGGGTTTAAAAGCATATAGAAGAGCAGATGATAGAATCATCCTGTTTCGGCCTGAAGAGAATGCTCTACGTATGCAAATGGGTGCAGAAAGAATGTGCATGGCAGCCCCATCTATTGAGCAATTTGTTGGTGCTGTAAAGCAGACTGCCCTAGCAAACAAGCGTTGGGTACTAAGCTAATCATCCTTTGGTTTCTCTATTTTCCCCCCTTTTATTGTTTTCATATGTTAACACATTATTATAACCTAAAAACAAGCTTACATTATGGTATATATATATACTTTTGCACATATTTAGGTGATTTTCATACTTGGAATTCACTCACATATGATCTTACTGCTAGGTTATGTTTAGATATGAATACATAGTTGTCTCAAGATAATTTTGAAGTGAAAATTTGTATAATAGAGAATGTCTTGAATTGGCAACAGGTGCCTCCCCATGGTAAAGGGTCACTATATCTTAGGCCCCTACTCTTTGGAAGTGGACCTGTTTTGGGTATTGGACCAGCTCCTGAATGCACATTCCTTGTATTTGCTGCTCCCATTGGCAATTTTTACAAGGTCAAGGTGAGTCATTAATGCTTAATTATATGTACATGTTCTTAATTAAATTGCCTTCTAAATCATTTATATTGTTTAAATATGGTTCAAGGATTATGAATTTTGTTAATATTACAGGGCAAAGAATTTATGGACTTGTTTATTGAAAAGAAACTTTATCGTGCATCGCCTGGAGGAACTGGAGCCATCAAGAGTATTACAAACTATTCACCGGTGAGCAAATATAATTAGTTTTATTATATTTTTTTAATAACGTCAAAAATCTAAATTAAATATATATAATTGAGTCGAGTTGAGTCAATACAATGTACTAATAATCAAACTGGATTCAATTAAAAATTCAAATATCAGTCTTGAATCTTGATACTTGGAAATGTTAGTGAGTATCGATTGTTAGTAGGGCTGTGCTAATATAGTATGATTGAATTAAATGAATTGGTTAAACCTAATCTCTTTTAAACTTATTAATCAAAACAATGAGTATCTTCTTAGTATTATAGTATATATGAAATTGTGTAGGTTTTCGAAGCAGTAAAGCAAGCAAAGGAAGGAGGTTTTGATGATGTCTTGTTCTTAGATGCAGCTACTGGTAAACACATTGAAGAGGTTTCTTCATGCAATATATTCATAGTAAAGGTAATATATAAATAGAAATTATGGTGTATAATTAATTATTATACCTTAATAAATTTTTGATTTTATTGAAATTTTTTTAGGATATCCAAATTAAATCGCATTCCTAATATCTGTATTGTAGGATGATGTTATTTCAACCCCAATATTGGAAGGAACTATTCTACCAGGAATCACAAGAAAAAGTATTATGGAGATTGCTCAAGATTTCGGTTATCAGGTAATTATATGTTTTCCACAACAACGAACTAATCGATTTCTAACTTTATTTATCATAATTCTAACAGAAAATATTGATATATTTCTACTAATTTTGATCAGGTCGAAGATCGCCTTATTCCAGTGGAAGATGTTCTTGCAGCAGAGGAGGTGTTTTGCACAGGAACTGCAATGGTTGTCACTCCTGTTGGTAGTATCACCTACAAGAACAAAAGGTAATTAACAGTACAGTCCCATGTAAATTACTTTTATTATATTTTTGGGCATATTAAAAGTTCTTGAAAGAGGGACCATCAGGATTTGAATCCTGAACTTAACCACATGCCCTACGAGATAAAAACTCGGCCACTGGACTACTATCCACTACTATCCCAATGGCAAAATACTTCTATAGTTTGGGTATATATATTATTTTGGAGAGTGGGATCTGGCTAATGAATATATTGTATATGTTAATGCAGGGTTGAATATAGGACAGGAGAAGCAGCAGTTTCTTATAAGCTGCACAAGACTCTAACATGGATACAAACAGGTCTTATTGAGGACAAGAAAGGATGGACCATCCTCATTGATTGAGCTTCTCATCTCTCTTTCAACTTACCTAAAGTCAAAATTTGGAGTTCACACTACTAATACCTTGCACTATGAGACAAACATTCCAACATTAAATTTAAATTGACTGGCCTATTGTCACATCAAATGCTAGAGATATTTGCCCTTCCCGAAGCATGAGGATGTGTGACCTATTTCTTAAGTTTTTCAGATCTATGTTTATTTTTTTTATTTATATAGGAATATCTATGTTGATTCACTATAATACTATTTCTTTTATCATGAATGTACAATACTATGGTTAAAGGTTAATTTAACGCCTCTTTATTTTCTGTGCGCTTAATTCTGGGACTGTCATTGCCCCACTGTGTGCCTGTGTTTGTGAATTGTGAGTTGTATTATGTTTCAATCATGCAAAGACTCGATGCATTTGCAGGAAAATAAAATCTAAGAGAACGAATATAACTCAACTTGTGGGAGAGAAAATATTTAGTAATACATCAGTTTCTATCCTTAATACTGTTTAGATGCATTACGAACAAGTCATTCCAAGTATCTGTTACTCCAGGCAAGCACCAATGCATGCAGTCATCGTGTTTCTTCCCACCAGCTGTGGATGGATGGGCATCTGCCCTGAACTCACTCATGTGGGTTATATCCAAGATATGGAAATTAGATCCCTCGATCGCCTTGAAGAGATGCTGATTCACCAAACGTGTTTCCACATTTGTCCCATTATTCTTTAGAGAAAAGAGTTCTTCAACCTGTAAAGGAAATGAAGTAATTTTTAACTATGTATAATGGGCACAAAAGTGAAACACTGGGCAAGCTTGTATGAGTGATACTCGAGAATGCATCAGGTCAACAAACTCATAATTCTAGATCTCACTCACTTGTTCAGGTAACAAAGGTTGTGCTCGTAGACAGGAACCACCCTCGTTCCAATTGCCTCTTTCAAAATGTCTGGGTGATTGTGTACGAAAGAACTTGAGCCCATCTGGACGCATTGTTTTCTCAACAAATAGTATCTACAATGAATACAAATCAAATATGAGATAAATAAAGATTTGCAATAAATCATGTAGATGCAAACAAAGTGCAAGTTGAATTGGCTGTCTCTTGGCACCATATACAAACGACTTGGATTGCATCCAACATTCAGTCATTTACTATGGAAGTAAGGGATTAAGGAAGGGGAACTACTGCCCCTATCATCTAGCATAAGCATTTGAATCACATTCCACACATATGATATACATTTAAAAGAGATCAACAGATGGATGGATGCTTGCATTCAAAATTAAATATAACAGTTGATCATTTCCAAACAATGTTGGTCACCACTTCATTTGTTTTTGGTTCACAAGTGTTTATATTACGACCAAGTGCTGTTCCAATTTTCAAAATACTAAAAGTGTGCCAACAATCAAGAAGGGAAAAGTAGTTCCCTACAACATTACGAATTTCTTGAGGTTATTCGAGTATATTAATATAATTAATATTCAGCCAAATAAGGAAAAGAGCTAGTATACAATCTACATATTGAATTTTTTTATTTATAGAATTTTTAAGAACGCTGTCAATTGACTCAATTGAAACAGCAGAGAGGCCATAAGCAATTAAATAATCCATGTAACACATTCCTTTACCCGTTATGAGAATATAAAAATAATGCAACTTTGAAGCTTATGAACTCCATACCATGTTCTTCAAAACCTTGTCCAGACCAACATCAGGAGGTATTGGTGGGATCACAGGCTGGCCCTTCTCAAAGAAAAGCATGGGTGAATTTACAGGGTCAAATTTCGAAGGAGCCCACCACCTATTAATAAGAAGCGAAAAGCCATAAAAACTGTCAATGAAAAGAATACTTTCAGATTATAAAAAGAACAAGAACACTTGCATGATCAGAAAGAATATTGACAGTGATGGAATGAACAATAAACTCGAGCAGTTGTGGACAATTATGCATCCTGCTAACCAGAACTTGGCACTTAGAATAGCCAATATATAGCTACTCATGATAAATCCAATAGAACCAGAGAGATGAAGAAAAATATGTTGATGGTAAGATGCATGCATCTAAAGGTCTAGACCCAATCAATAACCTTGGTCCCACTTTGGTTAGCTCATTATCCCCACAATTAACATCATGCTGATGACTAAATGCATTTGCTACCATCATATAGCAAAATGGAATGCACATTACAATTCATTGAAGCTGACAGCACAAGTCCAGATTATTTTATAAAAAACAATAACAGAACAAATGATATTACCAATGTCCAGTGTTGAAGATTAGAATATCATGGAAGCTGGGAGCATCTGCCCATGTGCCTTCTGGAATATCCACATCAACTCTATAACCCTCTTTATATCCAAGAGATTCCAACTCACCGCCATTAGCATTAACTAACCACCTGCATGGAAGAGGAGCAGAACATGCTTAGATCAATTCAAATTGAATATGCAATGTCCAAAATAAGTGTAAATATAAAACAGGACAGCATATTATTTGTGATAATATGTAAAATAGTCTATGATGTGAAATAGATCAACCAAACATCCAAGACATGAAGCAAATGACATACCACATCAACTATAAAGCATCTACAGATATCTGCAACATCTCACGATGCAGCACACTACTCTTACATGATTCTCATGGCTGTCTTTCATAGACTCATCCCTGGCATATTCAGCCCTTTTTATTTCAAATCAAAAATACATTTTTTCTTAATACAAATTACAACAACTTTCATGTAACAGCCCGTCCATATGGATTATAGAAAAAAATCCTGATTTTTGAATTTCAGGCCTGTTCTACATCATCTCAATTAGATAATAATCCTTGAGCAGAGATATATAAAGCTTTAGTAGGAGCTAGACTCTAGGCAATCAGTATCACATTAAAAGATTGAATAGACAACAACATACATGATAACAATAACATCAACTTCAGTACCATAGCATGTATAGCTTACCTACCATAACGAGCCAAAAGATTCGTTCGATGGTAAGCAATAGTAAGGTTATATTCAAGAAATGTAAACCCACGATCAGCCCCAGCAGGACGCCACTTTTTCACTTCACTTGACGCCCGTTTAAGTGTGCAAAAAAGAGAAACAAACATATTCCTGTTCAAGGAATCACCAACAAATCCTGCACTGTAGAGCATTCATAAAAGGTCTAGAAAACAGAACAATATAGTAACACATTGATAATAAATACATAAAAGGATAAAAATTCGAAAAAAACCCATATCATTATTTCGAGTTCTCCACATGTCTAAACATTTATCTCAAGAAATGTAATTGCATTTATTGTAATTTTGGCAGTAATTAGACTATAATTACTTATAAGATAATGCTTAACATTGCAGCCACAAAAACGCCCAAGAACCAGAGAAAACAAAAATTCAAATCATAAAGACCTCTTCCACCGAATATGACTAATACCCATAAAATGAAAACCTCTGAACACAACTAAGCTTATACCATTAATTAGCAAGTTATTAAAATTTAAATATCTCCAATTTCTATCACCATTTCTCAGTAACCAAACAGAATTTGAGCACCCCACATAACAAAAACACCAACACTAGTTACAGAACCAAATCAAAACCATTACAGTCTACAACTAGAAAGAGAATAAAGTTACCAATTTTAGTGTCTCTATAGGTCTCCAAGAACCGAACCGGATCGAAAGGCGGAAGATCGCAGCCATTAGGCTGCCACCGCCACTTGACGATTTGTCTAGCATTGGATTTATTACTGGAAATGCAATTCCACCCTTTAAATATCTCCTTGCAGGTATTATCATACCTGTCGGAGGTCCAATTGGGGTCGTAGATCCAGGAGCCTTGTGTGTAATTGCAGAAATCTGGTGGTGCAGTCGGGTCGGATATGAGATTGGGTTTGAGTTGAAAGGTTTGGGGAGAGAGTGAAGGTTTTCTTGAAAGAGAGAGAACGAAGAAGATGGAAGCGAAGCAGAGGAGAGAGACTACAGGAAAGAGTGGAATTCTCTTTGTTTGCTCTCTAGTAGCCATGGCGGACACTGAAGATTGGCGCACGTTAGCGGCTCTAATAGCATGAATTAAATCTTTGTATTAATCTAATCCGATATCCGTCCCAACCGTAGTAATTAAATATAAATTTTAATCTGAATATCTTTAAATTAAATATAAATTTTAATTAAATATAAATTTATATATATATATATATTCTTTTAACAGTAATGTATATAATTTATTAATTACATGTGATTGAAAAATAAAAAATAAATAATTATTAAATATTAATGAATAATTATATTTAAATTAATATAGTATATATAATTACTAATTAATAAAACAATCATAACATTTTAACTTATAAAATATAAAAGTTATACTTATTAAGTATTTAATTATATAATATATAAAAGTCATACTATTTATTAAGTATTTAACTATATAGTTATAATATATAAAAGGTATGTGTATAATAGTAATTTATTATTACTAATTACTATTTAGTATTAGTAATAACTAATTAATAGTAATAGAAGCACTAATAACTAATAATATATATTAATTTTATTCAAATCTAACAAGATTTGTGGTTTCATAATTTGATCACTAATAACATTAGTAGTCTAATGAAAAAATAATATTTTATAATGTTTTGTATTGATAAATCCAAAAATTTGATTGTACTGATATGTAAATTTGAAATAATGCAAGGCAGATTTTTTTTATTTTGCAAAATCGAACTCTCCCAAAATGAAAAATATTTGAACTTTGGATTAGTACAAATATTTTTTAATATCCGAACCATACTGACCCCTTTACACTCTTATTTTTAATTATAGAAAATATTTACTAAATTAATAATATTTTTTTATTTATTAAATTATTATGAAATAATCGCCTATCAAATAAGTAAATTTTATTGTAAGAAAAAATTTGTCTAGACGCTGTTATTAGTCTCTCCATTCCTTTTTTATGTGTTGTTTTTTATTATTTCACAAAAATTAAAAATAATTAATTACTCTAAGTTCTAAGAATAATATGACTAAATTAACCTTATTGATTATAGAGTAATAGATAATACGTGCATTAATTATAGAGTAGATGATAAGGATAGAATTAAAAAAAAAATTAAAATCTTATTAGTTTTTTAAAGTGACATATTTTGGAAAAAAAATCTTTAAAAAAATGACAGATAAAAAGAAATGGAGGAAATATGTTTTAACAATAAATGGTGTGTTTCCCTAAAAAAAAAAATAATAAATCTTGTTCATGAATCAATAAAAAGAGAATATTAATTTATTTATATTAAATAATAAATTTTATTACTATAATTTTATTATGAGATTGTTTCTACATATTTTGAAAAATGAAAATTACCAATGAGAATGAGCTTTAAATCCTGCCATACAGTGAAATAGTTTTCAAGGTTGTGATTTGTGAAGGCCGGATTTTTTTTAACATTTAATATTTATAACATGCATATTGATCTAAATTATCCTTCTCTTTTTTTTCTTTTT
>CATKHJ010468960.1:0-13307 GCA_949750685.1 Vernicia montana
GATTATGGTATGCATGATGTATGATATATCAAATGCTACAGTCCAAGCACTTAATTATATTTGAGTTGCAATGGGATTTAAATGGAAAATGGAGTTCAAAAGTAAAAAGGATGGAAAATATTTTCAGTATCCATTATCTGATCACAAATGTTTTTATGGTATGAGATTTATATAAGGGAAGTTTATGGTTCCGATTCTGGGGTAATGATAACTGGTAATTAAATGGAAGTTATTAAGGTAATAAGGTGTTCTACGGGTTTAGGTGACCTTAAGTCTTCCTATTTCTTAGGACCGTCGTGGCTCGAGAGGCGGGTCGTGACAGGAGATTTATTTGGACGTTCTTTCTCAACCACCTTCTTAGCTCCCTTATCAATCACATCAACCTTTTTACAGCTTTCTTGAAAAGAAGGAGATTTGATCAGTTTGGCAATGATAAATTCTTCTTCCTTCTCTCCGACCCTTAAGAGTAACTTACCATTCTTTACATCAATTAGTGCACCAGCTTTAGCTAAGAATGGTCTTCCCAAAATTAGAGGAATATCATTATCCTCTTTCATGTCAAGCACAATGAAGTCCATTGGAATATAGAACTTCTCAACTTTCACCAAAACATTCTCTATAATCCCAACCGGATGCCTAATGGATTTATCTGCTAATTGTAAGAAAATTTTAGTAGGTGTCAACTTTCCAAGCTTCGATTTTCTCCAAATAGTCAAAGGCATTAAACTTACACCTGTACCTAAGTCACACAAAGTTTTGTCAAAATTAAAATCATTAATTGCATAAGGAATAGAAAAACTTCCTGGATCTTCTAGCTTTGGTGGAATCTTGCGTTGGATTATAGCACTGCACTCTTCAGTAAGTGCAATCACTTCCATTCTTTTCAAATTCTACCTATTGCAAAGAAGCTCCTTAAGACACTTCATATACTTGGGCATTTGAGCTATGATATCTGTAAAAGGAAAGTTAATGTCTAGTTGTTTAAAAGCATTTAAAAAAATTTCATAGAGCTTGTCTAATTTGCTCATTTTCAATCTTTAAGGAAAAGGAATGGAAAGCACATATGGCTGAATTTGTGGCGGTGTAGACACTTTCTTTTATTCCTCTTCATCTTCTCTTTCTTCCTTGGAGGAAGTATTTTCAAGAATTATACTTTGTTACTCATCACCTAACAATAATAATAGTAACAATAATAATCACAATAACAACAAAAATAACAACAACAACAATAATAATAATAATAAAGAATCTAAAGTAATAGAGTATATCAATTTTATTGATATTGACAATGTCGTCTTTCCCAGCAACGGCGCCAAAAATTTGTTGCTTAAAATCTGCAAGTGCACAAGTCGTGAACAAGTAATATAGTGATTAAGTAGAGTATCAATTTCACGGGGAACGATTTGACAATTATCAAAATTATGAATTATCTTATTATTTAAAAAACTGATTAGTTGACATAAAGAAGAAAATAAAAACAAATATTAAAAGATAATTTAATATATGAAAAAGACCTATGATTTAGACTTCATCAATTGATTACCTATAACTTTTCTATGTTCTATAGATTGATTTAATTTCATTGGAATTAATGATTAGATTTTCTTAAATTATATGATATTCTCTCTCAAGACACAACACAAGTATTTATGTTAACCTTATGTCTGCTCTCATGATCACAAGTAATTAACATAAACCCATTAAGTTTTATGAAAATCCTTTAATTAATCACAAAGGTATGTTCTTATCTCTAAGCAACACATTCTCTAGGTCTAATATCTCAATGAACTAATATTATACTTCCACTCTCGCTACTTCACATAATTTCTTTAAACATGCAAATAGTGATTAATTATTTACAAGCATTAAATTCTAAGATAAAAGATTAATTCTAATAATCAAAACTAAATCAATCAAACAAAGATAGTCATAGGCAAATCAAGAGATTACATATAAATCCTAGATAAGAAATTTAACTACTCATAGTTAAGAAGAAAAAAACAATTAAACTAACAATCAATCTAATAGAAAACATAATAATAACTTATTATTGAATTGAAGAATAAAAGTTTGGAAATAACTCTTTTTGAGATACAATTTTTGGCGTATACGAGCTCCAAAACTTTTCTTCTTGATCAAAATGAAAATAAAAAGAAATAAAATTAAGAAAATATAAATCTATCTAAATATTTGTTTTCTTTGATTAAATGATTGAATTGAATGAGATGTGGTAATGCCTATTTATAGGTAATTTTCATCTTCTTTTTCTATCATCTTGCATCATTGCCTGCATCATTATTATTATGACATCATTACTTTCATCATTAATATCATGACATCATTGTCTGTATCATTAATATTATGACATCATTGCCTGCATCATTAATATTATGATATCATTGTCTGCATTATTAATATCATGATATCATTGCTTGCATCAATATTATTTTGATCTGCAAAATAAAATACTAAAAATATTTTATAATTTATTTATAAATTGTTAGAATTATTTATTTTTCAAAATAAGTAATAATATTATTTTTAAAATAAATAACTTTAAGAAAATAGAATTATCAAACTGCAAATTGAATTTCAACCACAAAAGAGTAAGAGAGTTATGATAATTGAGGAAATAGAAAAACCCGAGGTTACTGTTATAGAGACAATGAGGAACAACATTTCTAGAGGCAAAGAGAAAGTTAGTAGTAGTGAATGTTATTTTCATCCAGAAGTTAATACTGTGAAGGACAATAATTTAGCGTCAATAACTAATATAGCATTACAATGGTATCAAGATTTTGAAATTCCAGATCAAGGTGTTGGGATTGGCAATCATTTGCCTGATGATGACAATGTGGAATTTGGAATTGAAGGAACAACATAAAAAGATTTTGTTGGAGCAATTGAAACTGAATATACATCAACAAAAAGAACTATTGAGTTAACATTTGCATCAATTCCAACTAATTTTCACTCACAATCAACTAGAAATTATTCTGAAGCTTTCCATACAAACAATGAAGATGTAGCTAATGTAATTAAGCATGAGGCATATTCACAAGCATTTCAAGCTAAAGCATCTACAAACAGAAATGAAACTAAAGTTGCAAAAACAATTGGTATGAGTGAACCTACCAATGAAGTTGATGATAGGGATCTCAATTTTCATTATCCTAATTATGATTTACCTAATATGGATGATGACCTAGTTGAGGTCTTAAATGAGGACAATGACAATCATCAGGACAACATATTTGGTTCTACTTCAAGATCAAAGGGCAGGCCAATGGGGTCTTCACATTCAGTGCAACACAACCTGATGATGGCTTAGGAAATGAAGAATTGAATGAAGATTCATATTTATGCAGCAAGTGATAAATTGCATACTGAATCATAATCAGAAGGTAAAGGCAGCCCAAGGTTCCCATAGTTTAATGGGAAAAAGGACATGGATGATCCCATATTTCAAGTGAGCATGTTATTTAAGGATAAGGAAGAACTAAAATAAGCTATAAGGAACTGGGTTATTAAGCATAGATTTCAACCTTAGTTTAAGAAGAATGACAATGTCAGATTGGAGGCCATATGCAAGAAAGATTGTGGGTGGAGGATTTATGTCTCTAAACAAGATAGGAAGGACAAAATTGATAACGCATTTCTGATAAAGGTTGCTAATTTCAAGCATACTTGTGGTAAGGTATATTCAAACTTTTATTTGATTCCTAAATGGTTAGCAAGTCATTATATGTATGAATTCAGAGAGAATCATAATTGGTTATTTTAATAGCTTTTATAGCAAGGGTACAAACTAATTTCAGATTTACAATAGGAAGAATGAAGGCATGGAGAGTAAGGGACATTGCCTTGTAAAAAATAAATGGTGATGAGGTTGAGCAATATGGGAGGCTGCATGATTACAAGTTGGAGCTGTTTAGATCTAATCCAAGCTCTACTATGGAGTTTAAACAAGAAAAAGGTGAATTTGAAGGAATGTATGTATGCCTTGCAGCTTTGAGGGATGGATTATTGACAACTTGTAGGCCTATAGTATACTTGGATGGTTGTTGTCTGAAGGGTACTTATGGTTGCCAATTGCTCTCTGCAATTGGGATTGACCATAATGACTGCATATTTCCCATAGCATATGCAGTGGTCAAAGCTGAGAATAAGGAATACTGAGGTTGGTTTTTAAGTAATTTGAAGGAGGATTTGCATATTTACAATTCCCACCATTGGACCTTCATGTCTAACAGGCAAAAGGTCAATTTTTCTAGCTAGAGTTAAATATTTTTTACATATATTTTTACTGCATAGACAATTGAATCTACTTATATTGTATACCTAAAACTCATTGCAGGGACTTGTGAGCAAAATCAAAGGTATGTTTTCTCATTCTGAGCACAAGATGTGTGTGAGACACTTGTGGACAAACATGAGGACAACATTTAAGGGTAAAGAATATAAGGATTTGTTATGGAATTGTGCTAGGGCATCCTACATGAGCTAGTTAGAAGACTGTCTAAATGAAGTGGAAAAAAAGTCAGCAGAATGTAGAGAATGGTAGAGAGCAAGACCTTGTGCAAACTATAGCAGAGTTTGCTTTAAAATTGAAACAAAATGTGACATATTGCTGAACAATATGTGTGAGTGTTTTAACAGATACATACTATAAGCTAGATCCAGATCAATTATTACCATGCTTGAGATGATAAGGAATCAGTTGATGAAAAGGATTGCTAAGAAGAAGAAAGATTTTCAGAAACTTCATAAAGCCAAAAAAATTATTGTTTATTAAAATTCAAAAGAAACTAGAAAAATAAAATAGCTATTAGGAGAATACTTTCCTACCTTTGCTGGATCTCCTAGAGTCCAAGTGCATGGTAAAGGACACCAGTTTGTGTAGAGATGGCAAAACTCGATCCGCTCCAACGGGAAACCCATCCCTGCCCCGAACCCGACGGGGAATCCTTGCCCCGTCTATGGTAATGGGGCGAGGATGAGATTGAATCTCCCCACCCTGCTCTGCCTCGATTCCACAAAATTAATATATATATATATATATATATTATTATTATTATTAGTTTTCTTTAAAATTATATTATTGAGTATTTAATTATATTATTATTATTTAAAGAGATAAGGTTCAAATATACCCCTAGAGTTTAGCGAAAAGTGCAGATTGGTACTTAATATTTTTCGAGGTGTGTATTTACCCCTCACGTTTTCAAAACCTATCAACCCGCCCCTTCACTTAACGTCCCTTCTATTTTAGTTAAATTCACCATTTGTGGGTCCCATTTTCAGTCCAACATGTACAAAAATAATAATAAAATATTATTAAATATTAAAAACCTTTATTACCTTCTTCTTTCTTCTATTTATTATTCTCTCTCTCTCTCCCGTTCTCTAACCCTGCATCTAATGTTCTTTAAAACCAAAGAACACCTAAGAAGATTCAACATGACAAACTCTGGAAATATACATTTCCATGCCTGTGCTTTCAATAACATAGGCCTTGGCAAAATATAAGCTTAAATTCATTTCTTTTCTTTTTTTTTTCTTTTTTATAATTTGTAAAAAGTCTCTATAGAGACAGAATGCTAAAGTCTCTACTGGAGCTTGAAATAACCAGACCATTTTTTTGCTTCTTCTTCTTTTTTTTTTTTTTTTTTTCTGAACACCGAAAATGGACCTCAAACACAACCAATCTCCAAGACAGAGGAGAAATCAACCGAGTCCAGTAATAACCAATACTCGAAAAAGACAAAGGACCAAAACCAATCACAAACCATCAAAGAAACAGAGACCCGACCAATCTAAATCTATCAACGGTACCGAAGTTGATTTAACCAGCAAAAATAAAAAAAAAATAAAAACCCAGATATAGCCAAAACCATTTTCACCTTTTTCTGAGCACCGGCGATGGAGAGCGAGAGTTGTGGGTAAGATGTGTTCTTCTAAGTCTGTAAAAGTGAGAGTCCAGATCATGAGTGAGAAAGCAAGTGACAGTTGATGGATCTATGAGTGGAAGAGGTTTGGAATGAGTGATCCAGATGATGGGTGTATGGGTTTACTTTGAGAGAGGGAGTTGGCTTGGTGGCTGGTTTCGAGAGCAAGAAAAAGAGGCTTAGATCGAGAGAGGGACGATAATGAGATTGGTGTTTTGGGTGTGAAGGTCGGTCTGTGATGGGGCTTTTCTTGGGGCTGAGTCTCGGTGATAGATATGTGAGAGAGATGAAGGAGAAAGTGTGAGAGAGAGGTTGTGGGTCTGTGAGAGGAAGAGGTTCTATCAGGAAAAAAAGAAAAAAGAAATCGAGAAAGAAGGGTCTTGGCTAGTCTGTGGGTCGAATGCGGGCCTTGGTGAGATTGAAAGAGTGAGGTAGTGATCTGTGAAAAATCGGTCTTTGGCGTGAGGGAGATGGGGTCTTAGAGAGAGAGAGAGAGAGAGAGAGAGAGAGAGTTGAGAAGAGAGGAAGATAGGCAGCTGAGTCGGTCTTCAAAACTATAGAGTATGTGAGAGAAGAAAGAATAAGGTAATAAAGGTTTTTAATATTTTAATAATATTTTATTATTTTTTTTGTACATGTTGGACTAAAAATGGGACCCATAAATGGTGAATTTAACTAAAATAGAAGTGACGTTAAGTGGAGAGGCGGGTTGATAGGTTTTGAAAACGTGAGGGGTAAATACGCGCTAGAAAAACATTAAGTGCCAATCTGCACTTTTCGCTAAACTCTGGGGGTATATTTGAACCTTATCTCTTATTTAAATATTAATTAATAATATATAAAACTTAACATAAATATATATAATATTTTTGTCAAAATATATAAATTATGAAGTTTTAACATTAATAAAATTATAAAAAAAAATAAATGGGGATCCCCGTTCCCGCCTTAAACCCAATTAACCCCGCCCCACCTTTACTCCGACTATTCATGGGGCGGGGATGGGAATCTCAAAACCCTCCCCGCCCCATTTCCATTCCTAAGTTTGTGGTAGATCTATTTGGAAGAACTTGCACTTGTAAGAGATGGGATTTGACAAGAATCCCTTATATATATGTTATAACATGTATATATGGCAACAATGAAGAACCAGAGAGCTATGTATATCCATTGTACCATGTTGAAACTACCTTAAGGTGTACAGTCACACCATTAAGCCAACCAATGTTCCAAAAATATGGCCAAAGGTAGATGGTATCAACAAAATCACTCCCCACCTGTGGTTCTGAAGAAAAGAGGGAGAAAACTTATTGCTAGAAGAAATGAAGCAAAAGAGCTTGAAAAAGTAGCAGCAGCTAATAAGTTAAAAAGGAAGGGGTTGGTGACAATGAGGTGTACAAAATGTGGCCAAGTAGGTCGCAACAAGAGATTCCATAAGAGCAAAAAGGGCTCACGATCTCAGTATACCTCCTGCTTTATCTTTTTGAATTAAAATATGTGATGGAATGAATACCTAGTTAATACATTATTAAATATTATTGCCTCTTTTGGTGTGGCAAGGTGGACCATAAGAAATTGTTGAACACTCATCAATACCAAGGACCACTACTAATGCTATCCATAAAGGTACACTGGTATTAAATTAATCAAACTTACATTTAAAAATTCCTACTTGCATTTAGGCTTGATGTACCATATTTGTTTTATCAATTTACTTAGCACCATTTATTTCAAGATACTAAGCAAAATAGGGTCCCTACCAATAGTGAACCAAGAATAACAAAAATGAACCTCTACTCAACCAATTTATTTACTGAGTCTGATGCAATTAATGTAAGTAGCATTAAAAATTATACATGTGTGTGAATTCTAAATTGCTTTATATGGATTTAGGTTGTTGAGTTTTTTAAAATGAGTGATAAGCATGCAATTGTTAGTTTAATATATGTTTGGTACTTTTAATTTATTTTCATAAAAAACTTTTAATGGCAGACAAGCTTTTTTGGTGGAAGTAGTACAAGTCAAGCCAATGGTTCATAATCTAGCCAAAATGTGGACCTCAACTCAAGTCAACAAAGCATGTTGACTTAGCAAAGTCAGAGCCGGAACCTTCCAAGACAATGTGAAGCAACTAAGTTTGGCCAAACATACATTAGATCACCCAAGTCAAAGAAGCCAACATCTAAGTTGCATGGTGGAATGCATTGATCTATTTGAAGAGAGATTTTGGTTATGAAGCTTCACGAACTTATAAACAGATAGTTCTCTAAAGTTTTAAATTCTTTTTTTTTTTTTTTTTGGTGGTTCAATTTGCAGTTGGTTGACTTCTTGGAGTAAATATTTGACTCTTTTGAATATTAGGTTTTCTAATTAGCTAGGTAACATATTGTTGATTTGCTAGGTAACAGTTTAGTAGCTCTAGTATTGAAACTAATAGACATTAAATATTCTTTAGTTTCAACGTTGAACTCAATGACAGTTGGTTTCAGAAAAGGATATTTTTTGTATGTTATAACACTTTGTATTCTAAATGACAGCTTATATAGTTATATTCAATTGTATTTAATACAACTTAATTATGCAATTATTTCCATTTGCTTTAGATTTTTACATATCTACTTATATAATACATGTGAGTTCAAAAAATGTTTAACTGTAAAACTTCAAAATAGGGCACCATGTTTTTATATTTACTAGTGTAATGTTACTGCTTTTAAAAATTTTGATATGCAGCAACAAGACCAACTGCACTAATTTTATCAACATATATGACATGAAGGAAAAACTTATCAAGCGATCCCTGTGCGCAGCGAAAATGGTGTGGAAGCAAGAACAACAAATTGCAAAGTTTTTCTAAGGATTATCCAAATTTAGACTAAAACCACCATGCAAAGACCAAAAGGAAAAAGAGAGAAACAGATTTACCTCTCGAAGCGCAGAACGCTAACTTCACTCAATCTACTAACGCCCCTAGTGTGACATCTCTTGTCGGTCCACTGAAAATTGCAGCTCAGACTTAGTTTGATGTATTCGGTTAGCTATGTATGAACTCCTCTCTTTATTAAGCCCGAGAGTTCAAGCCATCTTTAAATGATTTCAAACCAATTGTGTTCTTGGGTTAGGCTTATGTTTGGTTTTGTTTATCTACACAAACTATACTAACTAATAGTTTAAATGAAAGCTAAAGAAGATGAATTTGGAGGTTAATCCAAACTCAAACTTCACATGTAAAGGCTTCAATGGAGAGTATTACCTTCATTCACCATATCTCTTTCTATTTTTAGCACATGCAATAGAAATGGTAAAGAAGATTGACTTCACTTGTTCCTTCTTCCTCACTATTAACTTAGAGATTTTCTTTCTTTTGCTTAAACAAAATTACTCTTGTAAAATGAAGTAGTATAAACCGTGAAGCTCCACCACCTTCACTTACATCTTCCTCTACTATATATATATTTGAAAGAAGATAAGAATTAGGTGAAGACAATTAAGTCTCCACTAATATATTTAGTAATGGTGATTAAAGTTATGTTGACAAGTGTTAAGTAACACTTAAATAAGTGTTAAGCTTAACTAACACTTGTCTCACATTATTTAGGGTTTCTAATCCCCAAATCCAATTTGGAGATTAGGGTTTCCTAAACCCCTAAATCTAGTTTAGGGTTTAGAGAAACAAATCCCTAAATTCACATAATGCCTTTTGAGTACCAAACTTCAATAAAACCTTTCGATTTAATCCTTCCAATTTATAACCAAAATAAATTAGGGCGAAATCGATAAACTCAATTATACTGGATCAAGCATCAGGATATGCTAGGGACTTGCTCTATCCAATTATTCTAATTTATTAATTAATTAATAATTAAAACAATATGAGTCCAAACATTCAACATTCGTTTGTGTGTGACTTTCTAGGTTCACGTCTAATTAGCAATGAGAAATGATATTTCTAAAATGTCACGAGATATGATTTCTTGACCAATCAGAAATCCCTATTTATTCGATCGTTACCATAAGTCACGAGTGACCCCTAGCATAAGATGTTGTGATTAACTAATTAGAAATGAATGTTGAATGGTTGTTAACATTTCATGAATCTTTTGGATCATGACTACATGCATTAGAATCTCTTTTGTTACAAAGCCCCGATTTCGGCTAGGATCATGGCAGGATGTCAAACCCTATACCAAAACTCTATGAATATGTCATTTTGTTCTTTTCTTGATTAGATTAGATACTCACTAGAAAGTGTCCCTTCTAGTCAATCTAAATTACCTCGGCTAAGGATTTATAATGAAGAAGAACCTGACATCATAGGACTTTAACCTCATTTACTCGGAGGAACAAATCTCATATCTGTCTTAGCACGGGCTCACTATGTAACCAATTAGAGTCATAACAAGCCCATATGCTGGTACGTGGATAGCTTGACATGAAAACAGGAGCAAACCCTAATTGCTTACATATGAGACAGTCATGTCCCCTTAGGTCTAAGGATTATATGCACAATCGTGATCTGGACAATGGTCGATTGATAAACAATAAAATCTCATGTCAACCTCATCCAACGTCATTGTTCAACTACTTAATCTAATAAATATTAAGCGTCCACGTGTTTGTCCTGTCATAGCCATACAAGGAGTTTGTGACTTACTACTTCCACTCCATTAGTTACCAACTAACTAGGAAGACAAACAGAGGTGATAGTCTTTACTCTTTCCGGACTAATGCGGCCCAAGCAAGGATTCCTATAACCATGAACATGTTTTAAGAACTTGTGCTAGATAAAGCTGTCACACTATTTTTCATACTGAGAAAAGCTTATCTAACAATTATCTTAAGGGCTAGTATTCTAAATAAATGAAAGTAGAATTAATACTACACAACATCATAAATAAGAATACTATTATTATTGCCATAAAAGGGGTAAGTTTACAAATATTTACATGACTAGCATTGCTCTATGGCACGCTATACTAACATGACCAATATGCAACATCAAAAAATACTCAAAAGAATGATATATTTATGCAGCCTTTTGAGCATGGAAGTCATAGTTAAATACTTATGCACATGCACACACAAATTTGCAGAATAAATTTCATAATGTCATAGTCACTTCATTTCCATAAAAACTAAACCATAATACATAATGTAAGCAACAATGAAACCACGAGGCACTAGAGCCATTAGACCTAAATTGTTCAACCCTAAACATACATTACAGTTAAGCCAAAAAAAAGTCATCCCCCACTAGAACCATCTCATTCTTTGTTCAATGCCATCCAAGAGGAAACCATTGGGATACCCACAGATATTAAGGCAACACTCCATACAAACACATTCCTAACCTTCATAATGCGTTGTCTATTCACCATTTCTTTGTTCTTCTTCTCCAATCTCTCAATTTTCCTCAATAGAGCATTTATCACATTCTTCACACGTTCAGGAAAGTCAAGATCTACTCACACAAAGAATTTGCATCTTCCACATGGAGTCTACAAAAAATACAAATTAACAGCCAAATTAACCATATAAAATGGAGCCAATAAATTAACAAATAGCAAAATTAATTATAGATATTACTCACCCCATAATTGGGACATCCATAAAACCGCCTTCCAAGATTCACCTCTGTCTATGAGGTTCTTAAAGGAGATTCTTCTCCGCACTCGCAAATCGACATTCCTAAGGAAGCAATAAACTTAGCAACGATTTCAGGATCTAGAGATTCCACCTTTGAATGAAGGGTTCAAAGGAAATTTGAGAGATAGAGAGTTAAGGGGAAGGTCAAGGTATGAACTTTTATCTGATCTTGTTTCTTTTATCTAATGAATCTAAAGAAATGATAGCAGATTAGGTTTTGTGGGTAAAAGAAAAAGAGAAAAGCAGTAATGGTGCTACTTCACACGATGAGAGAGAAGAGTGAGGTAGCGGTTAGCTAACTTGGCATTAAAAAATTCAAAATCTGTTGAGGTGTCAAGCCACATTAGCTTGCCGTTAATGCCTCTAATGGAAAATGGCCTTGAGAATATTTAAGTGACTGTTAGTAATAGTTGGAGGATTTTTAAGAAAGGTTTGTGAGTTGAAGGACGATAAAGTGCATTGGTCGAAGGTTGGAGGACCATAGGTGAAATTAACCCTACTATGAGAGATGAATATATTTATAAACTAATAGGCATTAATTAGTGCAAAAATGAAGGCTATAATAATAATAATTTTAAAAAAAAAACACAACTCATCATCTTATAAACACTATTGATGTTTGTTGAATCTTCCATTAAGTAATTAGTACTTAACATGTGTATTTAAAAGCTGAAATTTTAATTTGGAGGATCTTGATGCAAATCACATCCAATAAAATAAATTTTATGAGAATATTCATAAGAGTTGATTCAATTGCTTTTAAAGTTATCAAATAGGATTCAATTTTTAGGGTTGAATCACAAAATATTTATCTTTTTTTTTTATAAAATTTTTAGACTTGATACGAATAGTATATTTTTTATTAAATAAAAAATATAAATTTAGGCTCCGTTTGTTTCGCGGAAAATATTTTCCTAAAAAATATTTTTCGTATTTTCTGACGTTTAGAACGTTTTGAAAAATTAGTTAACAGAAAATATTTTCTGGTCAATAGAAAACTAAGCCTTTTTTAAGGAAAATGACTTTCTCTTTTCAAAATGGGAAGTAATTTTCTAGATTTTGACAAACTTATTATAATGAAATAAAAATATGTAAATATAAATTTATTAATCTGCCGATTACCGATATTCACTACAAGCAACTATTGATGACCAACGCCAGCCATCGCTAGCTGCCACCAACTACAGCCGGCTGCCACTAATCACCAAATTTATCATTTTTTATGTATTTTTTCTCATACTTAACAATAAAATTTTAAAATTACGAAATTATTATAAGTTTAAATATGTTTATAATCTTATAAATTGAAATTTTTAATATTTTTTAAATAATTTTTAATATTGTAACTAAATAATAGAAAATTAGTTATTGGGAAAATATTTTTTTAGAAAATATTTTTCTTGAAAAATATTTTCCAAAAATAAGTTATTTTCCGCGAAACAAACAGAATCTTAACATAGTATATGAAAACTGGTCACAATATCATTTACTGTTAGAAAAAATAAGTTAAAGGGATGTTTATATTCTAGGCTGCACGGAAACAGAAACAGAAACGGGACGTGACACGACACGATATGATACGACACATGAATACATCAATCTCTAAAAATATAAGGCACGAAACGTTAAGGAAATATATATATATATATATATATATATATATATATATATATATATATATATATATATATATAGTTTCTTAAATACTATTTT
>CATKHJ010469138.1:0-15592 GCA_949750685.1 Vernicia montana
ATGATAAATAATTGACAAGCAGTAAAACTCCATATTATTATCATCTAACGTCACAGTTTGACTATTCATCCAATGAATATCCACATGTTTGTATCGACATCATATGTCAAGCAGCATGTGACTCACTGCCTCTATAATCATAAGTATCACATACTGATTATAGAAAACAAATAGAGGTGATGGTCTTCCGAAATTAATGATGTCCTTTCATTAATCCTATGACCACGAACATATTGAAAGTATTTGTTTGAGAGCGATCTGTCACTCATATTCTCAACACTCGAGAATAGATCCTCTTACAAAATACTTAGGACTATATTCAATAATATGAAACCCTTTTCACATATTTAATATATTTATCATGCCATTGGGAATTAATATCTACAATTACATAACTAGTATATGGCTCCTAGGGCATATACTGCTATCAAATGCTCATTTGGGTTTGAACTCACAATGAAGTCCTCGAGCTTAAATTGATTGATTTTAAAAAGTGATTTTGAGTCGCCACCTTAATTTTATTTAGATTGGGAAAACTATTAAGGAAAAAACCCAAATTGACTCTATTTAATATCCCAAAAGGAAAAAGATCACTAGCCTCAAAACCAAAGAGGATTCGGGGACTAGGTTTTCGGTTCATTTTAATTAGTTTGGCACTTAATAAAGTTGTGACTTAAAAATGATTTTGTAAATTATGCTTATACAGTAATATGATGCATGATAAAATCTCATATTAAAATAAAAAAAAGGAAAATCCTAATGATGTGAAGAAGATGATGGGAGGAGAAGTTGATTTATTTTATTTGGATTCGATGCTTGGACCAAGCATGCCTGCGTATCCCTTTGAATGGGAATCAAAATCCATACAGTTCTCCCTTCTTGCGAAGGGGCTTTTTTAGTTAAACCACTTTATCATGTTTCGATTAATTGAAATAGATAGGATTGATTGATTGATTAATTAATTTACCAAGTTGAGTTAATTAGGTTAGATTTTAATTAACTACCCTAAGTGAATCAATTAAGAGAGTTGGGAGTAGAAGAGAAAAGAATTAGGCAAGGAGCCCAATGGGGAATAAGAGAATCCCAAGGAGAAAAAATAAATAAATAATGAAAATGACAAAGGAAAAGATGATTATCTTTGCTTTGAGCAGTTTCGAAATAGAGGAGACTTGTCTCGGATGACAGGTGGCGGCTTGCCGCAAACGGCAAGAAGCTTTAGACTGGTCGACTCGGGAAGTCGCAATCCAATTTTCTT
The DNA here is from genome assembly GCA_949750685.1 of Vernicia montana. Lineage (NCBI taxonomy): Eukaryota > Viridiplantae > Streptophyta > Magnoliopsida > Malpighiales > Euphorbiaceae > Vernicia > Vernicia montana. The sequence goes on from CATKHJ010469138.1 coordinate 1,256, forward strand.
TGCAAAGCAAGGAGCAATAGCAAAGCAAAAATAAAAATAAAAGAAGAGAAAATTTAAAACTAAAGAGTTTGTTCCTTGATGGACCAAGCTTGTGGGGATGGTTCGCTTGATGCAAAGGCCAATCAAGCAAGCCAAGAGGTTAAGAGGTGAAGAATAATGAGTGGGAGGACCCCTATATATAGGGTAAAGGTTGGGGAGTGATTTAATGAAGTTTCGATGTGGGAAAAAGGGGGAAAAAGCTGAAAAAAATGGAATTTCGCTGCTACTGTAGTAGGCCAGCTAGTTTTTTTTAAAATTTATTTTATTTGTTTATTTTTATTATTATTATTAATTTTTATGGTGTAAAATTAAGGGTTCACAGTTGCTCCCTCATCATAATTGTCTTGTTTATAAGATGATTCTGATGATAGTGACCCCAAAGAAAGGGATGGAAAAAAGGAACCAAAGTGATGTCTAGGTCAGTGTTTGGACATATTTGGGTAGGTAAAATAATGAAGGAAAACGGTAAAGGAACCAAAGGGATGTCTAAATCAAGATTTGGACATGTTTGGGTGACAAAAATGATTGAATTTGAGGAAGATGGCAAAAGTAACCATAGGGATGTTTAGGTGATTGTTTCTAAACATTTATGGGTGACAGTTGACTGATAAATGAAAGCGGAAAAAATGAACCAGAGGGAAATCTAGGTCAGTGGCTAGATATTTCTGGGTGAAAGATGGGACTGACTTGGATAACGAAAACAGAGGGGTGTCTGGGTTAAGGAAATGGAAAAGGAACCATAGGGATGTCCAGGTGATCGTTGCTAGACATTTATGGGTGAAAATGATTGACAAAAGAAGTTTGCTCCCGGTATCTTTGGGAGATTTAGATTGGAATGAAAGTGATATTCCCGATTTACTTGGGAAAATATGAAATGTGACGTGCCGAGACGCACACTAACAAACTGCAAGTGCACAGGTCGTTATCAAGTAATAAAGTGATGAGTGAGTATCGTTTCCCACGAGGAAAGTTTATAAGTATTAGCGCAAACTTCAACTATTATTTAGTGAATAATCAATTAAGGGTAATTAAAACTAAAACTAAAACTAAAATGTGAGAAGATTGATAGATATAAACAAGAATAAAGCTATCTAATTATGAATCCCCCTAGCCTCTCATAAATGTCATGAAAAATGGAATAAATTAACCAAACAGTGCATTGAATTGGCATTCCACTAATTTAGATTAAAACCTTTCTCGAGCGATTTAATCTCTAATCCCTAGGTAAAGTGCAAGAAATCTTTTCTCAAACACAATCAAATAGTTCATACATTAAGAATAGGGAACAAAATACCAAAGGGTTTCGTAGGCCTGTCTCTAGTGCCCCAAGTAACCCTTAATCCCTATAAGTGATCAATCCATATTAAGGTATCTCTACTCATTTAACATGGAAACAATATCTAGTTAACAAGCTAGCAATTGCCAATTAGAATAATAAGATTTATCATAGAAATAAGACAATCAAAGATGAATTAATCAAATCTTATAATATTCAATCCATACAATCAAGAACTAGGGTTCATCAATATCTAGATAGAAAACAATTAGTTCATAATAGAATTGAAAGATAATAAATAAAAGAAAGAATAAATAAGGAATCTCAAACCATCCATGGATGATGTTAAAGAAATCTCTTCTTCAATCCTTGATTTCCCACTTCAAATCTATACAAAGATAGACCTTTAACTTGATTTACACCTTCAATCTCTCGAAAATAAAAGTCCTAAACTATCTACGAACCAAGGGAACCTAAAAATTCTCAGCCGCACTGCTAGGGTTTTCCCTAGACCCTTAAAAACTCTTTTTTTCTTCTTCTGCTCACAGCTTTATATAGCTGCTAAATTTTTCGTGCTCACGGTTGTGAGTCAGCCTGTGACTGGCTACTGGAGCTGATTCCTTCGGCCACACCCAACCCCACAGGCATGGCTCTGGTCGTGGCAAAGGGATGATCTTTAATCCTTTGCCCGTTTTCTTTCATGTTTTCTTATTGGCTTCATAGTTTCTTGATAGATCGATTCATGGCTCCTAAAACATAAAAGAATTTTGGAAAAACACTAAACAAATAAATCAAACTCAATTTAAGGATAAAATACATTAAGAACAATAGGGTAAAATGTAGTCAATTAAGCACTTATCAAATTCCCCCACACTTGAGTATTTTCTTGTTCTCAAGCAAAATTAAATCGTAACAACAGTAAGAAATAAAACCTACCCTCTCTAGTCAAAGAAATTCAGAAATATTGACAATAACCTGTAATTAGCAAGACTTGACATCCTCAATCAAGTGCCAATTCTCAAACATGGTAGCCAAATCAAGAAATCTTGAAAACAAATTTCAAAAACCTAAATTCTAAATTCTAAAGTTACAAGTTTGTGCAAACAATTCCACAAAGACAAAAGTTTAAGAGAAGTAGAATTATAAGGATTTTTCTCTTAGGTGCCTGACTATTCCCTTGACTTTTCATTCACTTTAATAATTTGATCATGCATTTCATTTTCATGTTTTCTTTTCAATTAATTAAGGAGCTTGACTTGTTTGAATTGCCATCCAAGCCTTTTTATGCGAATGCAAACACTTGTGGTGCCAGCCTTCGGTTACTCAACTAGAATCACACACTCAAATGGATACTAGCACTATTCATAATTTCAACCCCTTTTGTTTAAAAGAGTCAAGAACAACAGAATATATAAACATTTTCAAAGCTCCTTTGCACAATTTTTTTTTTTTTATTATTATGAAAAACAATCAAGCTATCTAAGGTATTAAGTAATTCTACTAAACTAGAACAAATGTAATAGTGAAATAAAATAAGCTCAAAAAGTGTAACTAAAGTTTCAAATTTTGGGCATGGAAATCATGACCACCACATTCAATCCTTAACACATGATCAATTCAATCAAGCCACACTTCAACAAGTCATTGTCATAGCAAAATTAGACCAATTTATTACTAGAGAGAGTTAATTTCAAATCAAACTATCACCACAACTCAATTCATTTAATCACAAGATTCAATAAAAGATAGGGCACACTAACACCTTTCCCCTACACTTAAGTAACACATTGTCCCCAATGTATTATAACCAAATAAAACGAGAAAGTAAAAGAGAGAATTAACGACCTTGAATGATGTCCCACATGAATCTTTTGCGGTGTTCCTTCCAGTTAAATGTAACGATGATCAAATTCATCCTACATATAAAGAGATTGAACTAAAAAGAAAGTATAAGATCCGATCAAAGTAAAACAAAAATAAAAACAAAATGAAACAGAAAGAAAATAAAAATAAAATAGAAAAAATAAAAACAGAAACTATTAATGGGTTGCCTCCCATTCAGTGCTTATTTAACGTTGTATTAGCTGGACGATATTCTTATTCATCCTTTACCAACGGCGTGGAGGTTGCCTTGTGCTGTCTATCTCCATAAACTAAGATAAAGAAGAGTATGCAAAGGTTTTGGTCTTTGCATAGCCTTCTTTCAATAACAACAAATATTTTTGGCTCCCCATTTCGTGCAAACCTAAGCTTGCTAGTGTTAGAACCATCATCGAATAATCTTACCCACGGACTAGATGTAGGAATTTCAGCTTTGATACCCAAGAGAGCATGAACGTCACCAATTTTCAGCGACCTCTTGCAATTCTGAGATGCTCCATCCAAATTCATTAACCTTTTGCTTCAACACCTCCACAAAATAAATTTCCCTCCCCAAAGAAAATTTAGAGACTACAAGTATTGACCACATACTTGATTCTCTAACAAATATACACTTAGAGAAAGGTGGCAAGGGTGTAAGATCATTTGTGGCTGGGTGTTCATTCGATGGAATTTGGGGTATATGAAGGGTGGGTATTGGGGTTGTGAGTGGTTTATTTCTATTCTCTTCAAAAGGTGAGAGGGATAGTATGATAGGGAAGATGCAATTTTCATTATTCTTGAAACCTATAGTTTCCCTCTTCAAGCTCTCACACAACTCGCTGTCATCATAAAAGAATTCTTCAACATTTGAACTCACTACAACCTGGTCATAACATGGCTCAATTTGGGCACACTTAACCAATCATGCACGTCAAATTCTTTGTGAAATGTTCCCAAATTTGCCTCACCATTTTCGTCGTCCTCATTGTCATTATCCCACATCCAATTGACGGTAGTGATCTTTTGTCATTCATCCAGAATGGCTTTGGTATCGCTGGGCAAATTACTTTCAGGTCTCTCACTTAGCAATTTCAAAATTTGCCCAACGAAACTTTCTTTATTGTAACGAGAGGTCTGTTGGTATTCCAGAGCTGTCTCTATGCTCTGAAATCTTTTATCGGTAGCTTCCACTAATGTGACAAACATCTCTTCCAATCTACGCTCCTCTTGTTCATGCTCATCATCCTCCAATGTAGTGTCCACATTAGATTGAGTTGGGAAGCCAACTTCTGATACACCATTTCTTTTGTCCACTTCCTCGACTCAATTTTTCATAGATTTAGTGAATCTTTCTAATGCAAGCATAAGGGATGACTTCGTTTTTGGTGCTTCCCATACATATTCTTCTAGGAAATTAGTTTGAAAGATGTATCCATGATCGTGATATTGATTTCCCTGGTATCCCCATTCTAGATTTGGGTAAGAGTTCCAACTCTGATAGTTCCGATTAGCCATGGTGATTTTTTTTTTAATTAATCAAAAACTTGAAACAAAACAAAAAAAGTAAAATAGAACAAACAAATAAAACAAATAAATCAAAAGAAAAACAATTACAAAAATAAAAACTAGATCAATAATCTCTATTAATATTGCTAGTATTATAAAACATTCCCAGGCAATGGCGCAAAAAACTTGATGTGCCAAGACGCACAATAAAAAGCGAAAGTGCATAGGTCATTATCAAGTAATAAAGTGATGAGTGAGTATCGTTTCCCACAAGGAAAGTTCATAAGTACTAGCGCAAACTTCAACTATTATCTAGTCAATAATCAATCAAGGGTAATTGAAACTAAAACGTGAGAAGATTGATAGATATAAACAAGAATAAAGCTATCTAATTATGAATCCCTCTAGCCTCTCATAAATGTCATGAAAAATGGAATAAATTAACCAAACAATGCATTGAATTGGCGTTCCACTAATTTAGATTAAAATCTCTCTCGAGCGATTTAATCCTTAATCCATAGGTAAAGTGCAAGGAATCTCTTCTGAAACAAAAACAAATAGTTCATGCATTAAGAACAAGGAACAAAATACCAAAGGGTTTCATAGGCCTATCTCTAGTGCTCCAAGCAACCCTCAATCCCTATGAGTGATCAATCCATATTAAGGTATCTCTATTTATTTAACATGGAAACAATGTCTAATAAACAAGCTAGCAATTGCCAATTAGAATAATAAGATTTATCATAAAAATAAGACAATCAAAGATGAATTAATCAAATCTTATATTATTCAATCCATACAATCAAGAACTAAGGTTCATCAATATCTAGAAAGAAAATAATTAGTTCATCATAGAATTGAAAGATAATAAATAAAAGAAAGAAGAAATAAGGAATCTCAAACCATCCATAGATGATGTTGAAGAAAGCACTTCTTCAATCCTTGATTTCCCACTTCAAATTTATACAAAGATGGTTCTTTATCTTTATTTACACCTTCAATCTCTTGAAAATAAAAGTTCTGTACTATCTACAAACCAAGGGAACCTAAAAATTCCCAGCCTCGCGGCTAGGGTTTTCCTTAGGCCCTCAAAAAACTCTTTTTTTCTTCTTCTGCTCACAGCTTTATATAACTGCTAAATTTTCTGTGCTTATGGCCATGAGTCAGCCCGTGATTGATTAGCTACTGGAGCTGATTCCTTAGGCCACGCTCAATCCCACAGGCGTGGCTGTGGTCATTGCAAAGGGATGATCTTCAATCCATTGCCCCTTTTCTTTCGTTTTCGCTTCTTTGCTTTATAGTTTCTTGATAGATCGATCCATGGCTTCTAAAATATAAAAGAATTATGAAAAAACACTAAACAAACAAATCAAACTCAATTTAAGAATAAAATACATTAAGAACAATAGGGTAAAATGTAGTCAATTAAGCACTTATCATAATGAAAGTGATATTCCATGTCTTCTTGGGTAAAAAATCCTAAGGCTATCCTAGGATAGGTCTGATTTTAGAAAGGAAACCTAATTCAGATTTAAGGTATGGATGCTAAGACTATCCTAGGATAGGTCTGATTCTAAAGTTGAGATTGATTGGTTTAGGTGGAGGACCCTATGACTGCTTAATTCAGGACCCTATGACTGCTTGATTCTGGAATTCAAATTGATAATCCATCTTGATTAATGGAATTCGGATTGATGATCCATCTTGATTAATGGAATTCGGATTGATGATCCGTCTTGATTTATGGAATTCAAATTGATGATCTGTCTTGATTTATGGAATTCGGATTGATGATTAATCTTGATTTGGGAGCTCTAATTAGCGACCTGTTTAGTGTGAAATGCATCTGAGTATGAAAATTTTTTATGAATTGGATACCTTGAACCTGTGAAAGGTCATCTTGGTGTGAGAGTGTTGATCTTTTGGGAGGAAGGTGCCCCCATTTTGGAAGGATGAAGAAAAAAGGGCTCAGTTGTTCTGCCCGAGGTTGGGAGTCAAGGCTAGGAGATGATAGGGCCATAACCGAGGTTGGTTGAAGGCTTGGGCAAAGGCCATGGGCTTGTTAGCCTAGGAAAAAGTTATTTTTGGAAGGCTAGGTCGGGTTTTGGCCTTGGATGAGGTCACGCTTGGAAGGCTCAGTTAGGTATGGCCTAGAAGGTTATCCTGGAAGGCTTAGTCATGTTTAACCTTGGAGAAAATTAAGTAGGAAAGGCTCAGTTAGGTTTGGCCTTGGAGAAGATTATGGGTTGGTTTTGTGTGACCCATCTGTTAAGAGTCTGCCTCTGGACATGGCTTTTGGAGGTGATTTGACCAGCTAGTTTGCCCTTTGAACATAGCTCTTGCTAGCTAGGCTGTCTAAAGTTAGTTCAATAATCATCGGCCTAAGGGATTTGTGGGCTTGCTTTGTGTGGTCTATGAGTTAGGGTTTGCCCTTAGGGTGGGGATTAAACTAGGGATGGTTTTTCGGCCTTGAGGGACTTTGACCTTAGGGATCATATGATTTACCAAGGAGGCTTGGATCTATAAGGATGGTATGATTTTCCAAGGAGGCTTGCACTTGGAAGAATAGTATGATTTTCCAAGGAGGCTTGGGCTTGGAAGGATAATATGATTTGTCAAGGAGCTTGAGATGATGGGCTCTGGGAGGCATGTCTGATTAGGGTTTTGGCCAAGGAAACTGGGCTTCAAGGATATTGAGTCTTTTGAGAGACTTGGGATTTTTAATAGGCTTGGCCCTTAAAAGATTAGATTTTACTAAGGAGACTTGAGGAAGGTAGGTTGTATCTTTTGAAAAGTTTCAGGGAGGTTGTATAATTTTGTTATCGTAACATCATTTATAGAGAACAAGCAGAGCTTATCTTATTGTCTAAGATTGAAGAGACTCTTAGAGTGATGAGACTCTTGGGGAGACACTAGATTAGTTTAGATGATGACCCGAAAGACGTGCTCCTTGATGGATGATAAGAGCTATTTCAGCTTTTTAAGCTAGGAGACATGACAGGCGATTGGAAGGATATACCCTTAATGAATGATAAGGGCTACTTAACTGCTTGAGCTAAGAGACGTGACGAATGATAGGAAGGATATGCCTCTATTGAATGATAAGGGCAACATGATGGATGACAGGAAGTATATGCCCTTACTAAATGATATAGGCAATGTGACGGATGGCATGAAGGATATGCCCCTACTGAATGATAAGGGCAACATGACGGATGACAAAAGACGATACTGAAGGTATGCCCCTAATGAGGGATCAGCCAGAGGATGATGATTTTAAGAAGATATGCCCTTAATATGGGATAAGGGCATAAGGGACAAAATTATATGACCAGGATGACTCTTTTTTTTTTTAGCTCTAACTTCTGCCTGAGCCTCCCTTTTGGGTTTTCAACTTGACAAGTTTGCTCTAATTTCTGCTTAAACCGCCCTTTTAGGTTTTCAACTTATCGAGCTAATCAATGAATTTCAGCATTTAAAAATTATTCCACCATGGTTTGGGCTTCCGCTTCCCTTCATCTTGGGGCTCTGACCTTTTTCTAGACTATTCCACTGAATTATTGGTCTAGAGAGAAACCTTGTGAAGATATCATGTCCTTTTTGAAATGGTTACTCCTTGTAGAGGTATTATGTTTGATTATCCAAAATGCAATGGGTAACTTCATTGGATTGCCTTTAGCTTCGACTGCTCCAGCTGAAGGATCACCATTTGGTGTTCTTTATTATCTTGACTACTCTTTGGTTATGAACTGGTGATGCAGCTACTAATACGGGCACAATAAACAGCTCAAGTTTTGATTTGTCTAAGTCATGGTGAAATGCAAATGTTTGCCAAAATGCATTTAATTTTTTTTTTATTCTTTTTTTTCTAGACACAACTACTTTAGCCTAAATAAGAAAGATGAGAAAAGAGAAGTGCACAAAAAACATAAATGTTTTATTACAAAATGAGAAGATAGTACAAAATAGAAGAAGAATACAAAAATGACAAACTCAAACTTGGACTCTGAACATGTACTCATACTAGAATTTGGAATTGGACTCGAACTCGAATTTGGATTAAATCTCAGACAAGTCAGATCAATTGAGCTTATGATGCATGATAAAATCTCATATTAAAATAAAAGAAAAGAAAATCCTAATTATGTGAAGAAGATGATGGGGGGAGAAGTAGATTTATTTTATTTGGATTTGATGCTTGGACCAAGCATGCCTGCGTATCCCTTTGAATGGGAATCAGAACCCACGCAGTTCTCCCTTCTTGCGAAGGGGTTTGTTTAGTCAACCCACTTTATCATGTTTTGATTGATTGAATTAGAGAAGATTAATTGATTGATTAATTAATTTACCAAGTAGAGTTAATTAGGTCAAATTTTAATTAACTACCCTAAGTGAATCAATTAAGAGAGTTGGGAGTAGAAGAGAAAAGAATTAGCAAGGAGCCCAAAGGGGAAGAAGAGAATCCCATTGAGGGAAAAATAAATAAATAAATAATGAAAATGGAAAAAGAAAAGGAAAAGAAAAAGATGATTACCTTGTGTTTTGAGCGGCTTCAAAATGGAGGAGACTTGTCTTGGACGGCGGGTGGCAGCATGCCTCGAACATCGATAAGCTTTTGATGGGTTGGCTCGGGAAGTTGCCACCCAATTTTCTTTGCAAAGAAAGAAGCAATAGCAAAGCAAAAATAAAACTAAAAGAAGAGGAAATTTAAAACTAAAGAGCTTGTTCCTTGATGGACCAAGCTTTTGGGGATGGTTCCCTTGATACAAAGGCTAATCAAGTAAGCCAAGAGGTTAAGAGATAAAGAATAATGAGTGGGAGGACCCCTATATATAGGGTGAACATTGGGAAGTGATTTAACAAAGTTTCGATATGGGAAAAAGGGGGAAAAAGCTAAAAAAAATTAGAATTTCGCTGTTGCTGCTGCAGGGTAGCCCTCTGAATCTGCTAGGCCTGCCTACAGCAGTGTTGTAGGTGCTCTGAGGCAACAGTAGGGCAAGCCTGTTGTTCCGCAGGCCAACTGGCTTTTTTTTTTAAATTTATTTCTTTATTTTTATTATTATTATAAATTTTAGTGGTGCAAAATTAAGGGTTCACAATATAAACCATGTTTCTATTTCATAAATTGCCAAACATATGAACCCAATATATGAGAAGCTATATGAACCATGTTCTTATTGATATTGCCTATGGAAATCTATGTGTTATTAAAGTACCCTAATTGTTGTTGAAACACCTTATATGAACAATATACTTATCATATCAACTGTTACATATAAACTAAGTTTATGAAAGACTTGAGACGTCATAAATTTATTGAAGATTCCACATATGAATGACGAAATTATTGTAGAAACTGATAAATGATAAACTCACATCATTATACAAAGAATATATAAGTATGTGATTACTGAAGATGAGAATAATATAATGGTATTAAAATCTATTTATATGAAACTATGAGGTATTGAAGATGAGAATTAAATCATTTGTTGTTGAAATTCATTTTATAAGAATAATAAATCTTAAAGCAGAAATCCCCTACTGATGTGGGTAATACATCAGGCTATAAGCTCACGGTACCTGCGGATAGGGTATATTATCCAAACCCTAGCTATGAGGGGTTAAATGGTCCTAGTCATGAGACCCGATCAATCTCATGCTTTATGTACGATGTGGGGAGCATACGTAATCTAGCCTCTGCTCCTAATTTATATTTGCTATATGGGGAGCATGTGTAACCTAGCCTCTGCTCCTAACTTATATGTGCTATGTGGGGAGCATACGTAACCTAGCCTCTACTCCTAATATATATGTGCTATATGGGGAGCCCTCCGCTCCTAATTATGTGTGATTTCTGCTAAATCTTATTACTAGAATTAATAACCTAATTGTTATAAATATATATTTTATAAATTACCTACCACTATGAAAGCTATGAATCATTTGTTATTCCTATTATTATAACCATCTAAATCTTAATATATTAACTAATGACCTAGCTATTATATGCTCCATGAATTGTTTACTACCATGAAACCAATGAGCCTTTTGTCATTTACTATTAATATCGTTATAAACATGATATTCATTTATATATTTAACATGCCTAGCTCTGTAAGTGTGATCGTATATTTTTTACTCACTGAGCTTGTCTCATTAGTTGTTGTTTACTATTTTTCAGGAGAGCAATAGAGTACAAGTGGAACCTCAAGCTTTCTTCTTCACTTGAGGATTAATAGAATGAAGTAAAGTACCATTTTGTTATATGTATAATTATATTACTCTAGAGCTCCAAGGTTGCCTATAGTACATTTGGTTTAAAATTCTAATGATGTATGTGTTATTTATGTTAATGATAATAATATTAATTATAATGTACTAATTTATCTCTTTGATGATTATGTATATTTGATTATTGATGATGAGATTAAATAAGGGTATTATTGTGAATTGAATTGATGGAGTGAGGAAATAAGGTGGAAATTGGAAGTGTTTTACTTGTAGGTTGAGATTCTGGGAAATGCATATAGTTATGATTGTTATGCTGCTTGTTTTTGCTTACTTGCTATTGATCATGGGTTCTATAAGTGATTGGTGCCCTTATGGCTACCTATGCACTAGGATTGTCACGGCTCTGAAGTTGGGTCATGAAACTTGTATAAGTAAACCACACTTCTAATAGACAACCCCTTGTAACCTCAACTTCACATGTATAATCAATATCTCCACAATCATCAACTTGTTACATACAATATCCATATATATAACTCCAGAAAATCTAGGTATCTCACATAAATTATGCACATATCACATTTCCATATAAGACTAAGCATACCATGGAGCAACTAGAAATCTATATTAATAACACTTACCTATAATTCCTTAGATACACTTATACAATAATCAAAATTTAATTTCAATTTCATTTAGACATCAGCTTCAAGCGATGATAATACTTGAGCTTTCTTTTATACTTTTAATTCCCTGTAAAAAAAAAAATAGGAAGGGGGAGTGAGTAAAACTCAATGAGTGAATGCTATACTACTATACACATGGGTTCAGTTTTGAATAGGTTTAATGATAACGATAACTATGAATTACTTTTAAGATGTAGAAGCAATGAGGAAAATCAATATATATGAACAATTCAAATTAAAACAATAATAATGACAATAGAATTCAGCAGAAATCTATATACACTAGATGAGCGCGGAATTTTTCATCGCTACTCATCAACATTACACTAGTGGTAGGGGCTCTTCTTGCAAAGCAATATGACAACATAAGGTTAACTAGGCCTTACGGCTAAAGCATTCAAATCTCTCATAGCAAGAGTCGATACATTGTGCATAAAGTTTGGTGTTCCCTAAACAAGAAAAAGGAGATCTCTGCCTTCGGAACAATAATAATGTACCATTTTTGGTACCTTATACAATGATCAATTAACACTATGAAAGATTCAGTTCAACTTTTAGCATATCAATTCAAGTAGGAAAAATCATGTGAACTATGGATCAATAGGATTCTTTAGGAATCCGGAACATTGTATAATTTCGATAATTTGGCATCACATTAAATTCAAGTAGGATTTGGGTTCAATAACATATTCAATTTCAAATGAGCATTGGAATCAAGTATTCAAGAATTAAGAGTCATGAAGCAATAAGGTTTTCAATGAACATTGGCTTTAGCAATCAATAAGAATAAAGAAATAGGGCCAATAAGCATAATAGTGTAGAAGACACTTACTTTAACTTAATAGCACTTCTAGTACTTCTTCACCGTAGTCAGAATTGGTGATCTCAGATTTCTTGGTCACCCTTGTCTCTAGTATCATCTCAAGGAGCTACACTTAATCAATCACGTATTAACAACTTAATTAAGCCGATTATCACTTACTAACATTTAAATAATCTTAATTTCATAAGTCTTTTAGTCAACTTTAATAATTAATTTACATTATAGATTTAAATTCTTATAAAAAAAACTTTAAATATCAGTTACTATTTAATTCACTATTAATGTCAATATTATCTTTGAATTCTTTTATTACAATTCTAGTCTTATAAATAAGTTAAGAATTTCTAATATCCTTTCCAATTCTTTATTTTCTTTACCATGTTGATAGTCGTAATTATCATTTAAATATTAATCATTGTAGCTCCTGGGTGAACGCTATAGGGAGTCTGATGTGCTTCTTTCAAAATTATCTCCCTCAGACCTTCCACATTCGGTACACATACACAATTTCCGCATCTAAGGACTTCATCCTTGATATTGAATTCTGGAGCTTGACCCTTTCTCACTTCGTCTTTGATCTTTACTAACTGAGGATCTTTATCTTATGAGACTTTGATTTCTTCGAGGAGTATCGAGTCTATTTTGAAGTAGGCTATGAGCACTTGCGATCCATTCACTTCAAATTTGAGACCCTTATTGAACAACTCTTTCAATTCTTTCACAAGGTGCCTCTTGCCCACTACTATTTAGGAAAGACTTCCCACAGACTTTCTGCTCAAAGCATCAGCAACTACGTTGGCTTTTCCAGGGTGATACAATATCTAACAATCATAGTCCTTCAACAATTCCACCCATCTTCTTTGCCTCAAATTCAGTTCCTTCTGCTTCAAGATATATTGGAGACTTTTATGGTCAGTGAAAACCTCACACTTCTCCCAATATAAGTAGTGTCTCCATATCTTCAATGCGAAAATGACTGCTGCCATCTCCAAGTCATGAGTAGGATAATTAACTTCATGCCTTTTGAGCTGTCAAGATGCATAGGCAATGACTTTTCCATTTTGCATCAAGACACATCCTAATCCGATCCTTGACGCATCACAGTATATAGAAAAACCCTCGTCTCCTTTGGGTAATGCTAAAACTGGAGCCGATATCAAACACTTCTTCAGCTTTTGAAAGCTCTCTTCACAGGCTTCATCCCAATTAAACTTGACTTGCTTCCTCGTTAGCTTAGTCAATGGGTCACAATCCATTAAAAATCTTTCACAAATCGTCGATAATACCCAGCCAATCCTAAGAAACTTTGAATCTCAGTGACCGTAGTAGGCCTCGGCCAATCTGCTACTGCTTCCACTTTCTGAGGATCTACTTGAATTCCATCTCTACTCACTGTGTGACCTAGAAAGAATATGCGATCTAGCCAGAACTTGCACTTTGACAACTTTGCATAAAGCTGGTGCTCTCTCAATGTTTGCAATGCCATCCTCAGATGTTCCTCATGCTCTTCTTTGCTCTTTAAGTAGACCAAGATATCATCAATGAAAACAATAATGAACTTGTCCAGATACTGCTTGAACACACGGTTCATCAAGTCCATAAATGCTGCTGGTGCATTTGTCAACCCAAAAGGTAGCACCGTAAATTCGTAGTGATCATATTGCGTTCTGAATGCAGTCTTATGAATATCTTCTCCTCTGATCTTGAGTTGGTGATAACTAGACTGTAGGTCTATCTTCGAGAAATAGCTCGCCCCTTGCAATTGATCAAACAGATTATCGATCCTGGGTAGAGGATACTTGTTCTTCACTGTAGCTTTATTCAACTGCCTATAATCTATACACAGTCGAAAAGACCCATCCTTCTTCTTAACGAACAGTACCGGAGCTCCCTATGGTGAACTGCTGGGT
>CATKHJ010469299.1:0-11973 GCA_949750685.1 Vernicia montana
ATTAAATATAAAAAAAAGAAAACCTACAGAGATTTTCTTAAATTTTAATTAAAAAATTAATTAAATATAAAAAAGAAAAAGAAAACCTACAGAGATTTTCTTAAATTTTAATTAAAAAAAAAATTAAATATGAAAAAAAAATTTACTGAAATTTTCTTAAATTTTAATTAAAAAAATAATTAAATATAAAAAAACTACTGAGATTTTCTTCAATTTTAATTAAAAAAATTAATTAAATATAAAAAAACTTACTCATATTTTCTTAAATTTTAATTAAAAAATTAATTAAATATAAAAAAAATCTACTGGTATTTTCTTAAATTTTAATTAAAAAATTAATTAAATATGATAAAAAAAGAAAATCTAATGGGATTTTCTTAAATTTTAATTAAAAAAATTAATTAAATATAAAAAAAAACCTACTCAGATTTTCTTAAATTTTAATTAAAAATTAATTAAATATAAAAAAAAAATCTATTGGTATTTTCTTAAATTTTAATTAAAAAATTAATTAAATATAAAAATAATTTACTAGTATTTTCTTAAATTTTAATTAAAAAATTAATTAAATATAAAGAAAAAAGAAAACCTATTTATTAAAAGTATAAAAATATTATTTTTTTATTAATTTTAACAGAAAAAATTGAATATTTTAAATGAAATGACTAATTAATTAAACGGACCAAAACTTTAGGAATAAATTTATTATAAAGACAAAATTATTAATTTAATTAAACCTCAAAAATTACATAATAACTTGCCCTAAAATTAATATACTTGCGAATACTTGCTCCGCTTCTCCGCCTCTCGTTTCATTATCCACTCCACCTCAAAACGAGATGAACATAAAAATAATGTTGGCGAAACGGTCACAGAGTAATAAAAAATAGGTCCTATGCCTGCCTGTTGCCATCCCTGCTAGTGAACAACATCTTACCAATAACAAATTTTATTAATTAGTATTATTATATTATTATACTCTTGGGTGGGACCCTTAAAGTTGATGAGGTGTGTGCCCATGCCATGTCACGTGACACATTGCTGAGGAGGCAAGATTTAGGATTGTAGGACCAAGTTTCGTTTTTGTCCCCTTGTGATTAGATTGGAGAGAAGGTTTTTGGGACAATAATTTTGTTTTTACAATGCAAAATTTCTTTGTTCCAATCAACTTCCATCTACTTTCTCATTTCTTTTTTTATTTTTATTTTTAGACTCAATTAATCGAATTTTTAGTCTATTTTTAAGCAATTTATCTACAATAAATACTCCAAAGTGATAATGAATTTACTCTTCAAATTATTATTTTACTTTAAATTTAGTAATACATATACTAAACAGTAATTTTAAATATATAAATTAAATATAAAATATAATAGATTTAAAAAGAAAATTGATTTCCATAAAAACATCTATAAGCTAATGTAAATATACTTTAACCAATACAAAAAAAAACAGTTCATAAAACTCTGTCTAAAATCAATATTAGATATAGAAAATCAAGTAACAAGTAAATATTATCAATTTGCTTTTTTTTTTTTTTTTTTTTATCTAAAATCAATTTTTTGTAATAATAATAATGTCAAAATAATCCTTAACGTCTGTTTACTATTATTATTGATTTTTGCCTACAAATTAATGTGGCTCTCAAATATTCAAATTATATTTGATTGGCTTAATATAGTCATATTTTATTTGATTAAAATGTCATTTTTAATTTAAATCCATAGGTACATAGACATAGAAAGAGTAAGATGGGAGAAAAATATATCACTTCAATTATTTAATTAGTTATGTTTATTTATACATGGAATATGGCGTATTTCTTAAAAATTCTGGTTGTCTTTTTTGGAATTCTTAACTATTATTAACATAAAATTTCAAAAAAAAAAACTATTATTAACATAAATAAAAATAATACAATAACATCGAAAAATCAAAACACAATGAAACTACACTACACTATGCCACTTTTCACATTAGGGGAGGATGATATTTTGAACGAGTGGGTCGAGTTTTGGGCCACTGCTTTATTTGTTGGGACTTTCATTTTAGCGTCTTCTTAAATGATAACAGCCCATTTAGTACTATAATTCGTAATTCTTAAGATTAGTAAATAATGAGATTAGTAATTCTACTGAATAGGAATTAGTAATCCTACTTGATAGAGATTAGTAATCTCATTGGATAGAGATTAGTAAAGACATAAGAGATTAGGTTTTAGATAACACTGTTTTTATGTATTAGCTAAGCCTAACCTGAATCATATGTATCAAATATAATGTTATTTATTAATACTGCGGCTTAGTTAAACAATTTCGTGTATCAAACGGATTGTAAATGTAGTGTTGAAGTGTATCACCCTAATACGTGTGTCCGTTAGCTCAGCTTAACTCAAAGTCTCCCCTCTTCCTGTTATTTTCTCTTTTTAACAATGTAAGAACTCATCAGCCAACTATTTAATTAGACATGATTCATAAGATAAACCAAATCAATGAGACACGGTTGGCTGAGCTCGAGATTGATGACTTGCACGTATCTTCTTATTGCTCCAAGCTTTACTCAGCCCTATGGTCTGATTTCACCAAGAAAAGGATGGAGGAACCCGCATATGCAGTTTGGGAGATGCAAGACTTCACCACTCCACTTATTGTCTTTAAAAAAGCTCAATCTAATACGGATTCATCTCATATTGTGCATGACTCAGGATCAACCAAAACCAAAGGTATGCATATTCGAGAAATTTTTGCTTTTGAAAAGTTTTATGGTTTAAAGTACAATTACATGTTACCGAACGAGATATATTGGCAAATCAAATAAGCTCATGCTAATATAAAAATTGAGGCCAATAGAAAAACTTTGATTGAGAGATAAAAAGTAGCTAAGAGGAGACAATAAATTTTAACCAAAGAAAAAGAATTTCATGATAGGCGAGATTCAGCCAAAGAGGCTACAATGTGCCTGGGGTGGATTTTGGTTAGGTTCCTTGTTTTAGATAGCCGAAAATTCCTAATGCACTTTTCAGCATAGCTGGTGTTCCGAGAGCAAAAATAAAAACAAAGTTACTTGGGTTGATTCATAATTAGAAGATTAGCCAAGTGTTATTGAATGGAATTGGCCCGAGCTCTTAGACAAATACAATCTTATTCGTCTAAGTATCACTTTTATCCTTTATTCAATTCTCTTTTACTAGCTCAGCTAACCATTTGTTTTATTCCTTTTTCATATGCAATTCCAGTTGAGATACCCAAGACTCCGGGCAAAGTGGCCAAGTTGACTATCTTCGAGCTTTCCACAAAGAGACAAAAAACCAAGGTAAGAGTTAGGTGCATGTTTATTTGTATCCTCTAATGTTTCTAGCCTTACCTTTATTTTGTTTAGCAGAAAGCCCTTAAGCCGATTATTCTCAAGTCGGCTTCAACCCCTGCTGCTATTGCATATAGGAAGATAAGGCTAAAGTTGCCCTTTCCCTCTCAATCTCTTCTTCTCCACAACAGACCTCCTCTAAATCCGTTTCCTTGGCCAAGGAACCAAGCAAGGAATCTACACACCCTTCGGCTGAGAAAGAGGTTTCGCCCAAGAGGGAGGCTCTCAAGAATAAGAGTTGGATCAGACCAAATCAATTCAAATAAAGCTCACCGAGATTGGAACGAAGGTTGCTACTGAGGAGGTAAACTTTACACTATGCCCTTTTATTTTTGGTGTGGTATGAACTCTTCTTATTAGTCTAACTATTTGTAGGAGACTTAGGATGATTTTAATGATTTTTTCATCAACTTTGAGGTTGAGGAAATTGATGAACCCATACAAGAAGAGGTCGTGGTCTTAATAGTTCCTAGCCAAGATTACCAACTCTCTAACCAAATCAATCAGCACCTGAGTCATTTGGTAAGTCTAAAGGATCTCGACCCATTTTTTCTACTTGATGAAGCCTCTACCACCACTTCTCGAGAATCTTTGGAATTTATCTTGTCCAATGCCTTGGAGGATCACTTGAGTGTCGGCATAAAAGCCTCAATGGACGATCTCCTCTCAGACTTTGACTCCCTAGTCGCAATTATCGATCGATTGATAACATCCTTTCTCGTCATAGAAAAGCTTCTAATGATGTGGATGTGGCAGATCGATCGATCCAAACTTTGAAGACAGAAGGACTAGAGGCTGCGCAACAATATGAGGACCACCATGTCAGAGACTCCTATAATCCTGCCAAATAATCTCAGCAACGCTTGGAGGAGCTTCCTCAAACATGTGACAGCCAATAGGTAAAATTGATGTCTACATTAGCCATAAAATTTGCTCCATGATTTCCTTCACAAAGAGTATGTCTCACACTGATATTCCACTGCTGATTCAAGAGCCCTTTGATATCATGAACAAGACTATAGTGACCCTGGCAAAAAAATAATAATAATAATAACTATAGTTAGCGTTAACCTTTATAGGTTCCTTTGAGCATTAGGAAAGAGGAATTCGAATTTGAGTTTATCGCTTGAGTCGCATATACATTTACTATTAGACTGTATCTTAGTGTGCAATTTTAGTTGCTCTTGTTAATTAATTATATTATATTATTACACATCAAAATATAACTTAGTGGTAAGTATATATATAACCTAAACAATAAATTATTATTTGATTTTTCCTCTCATGCTAGAGGAATATATATATATATATAACAGATAGAATTTCACTGCTCGAATTTGGGAACGTCGATAGATTTGATTTTAATCTTATCTATTCTATAAATATATCAAAATAAATAATACAACCTTTAAATTTATTTATTTATAGCCTTCGAGGAGCCGTATGAGATGAGGGAAGTTATGAGCATTACGTTCATACATGACTTCCATATTAAGGTTAGCACGGTTAATAATATCAGCCCAGGTATATATATATATATATATATATATATATATATATATATATATATATATATATAATGTTGCTAATATTAAACTTAATACTTGAATCTAAAATTGGAGTACGGTAACCATATAGTCAAACAGACTCCAAAAATCCCAGCTGCCAACAATGACGAGGACTTGAAGACACGTGGCAAGATACAATTGGCGAAGATGCTCCTGAATGGGAAACTGCATTAATGAGAATGACGTATGTGTGTGGACAAAGCTAAAGACAGAGAGGACCCTACCATAAAAACCGCACGTGTCAGAGGCATACGTTCAATATAAATACCATAAATTAGGACAGCGAACAGTTAATGGTTCACGTGCCACACTTGCGGGACCCTACATGGGGCCCAAAATCATCAGGACCCACGAGGTCCGCGTGATGCGCGAGAGATCGACCGTTAATTATTGGCTATAAATTATTTTTCCATTTTGATTTTTAGCTGTTTGGGACCCCACAGCAAGAACACAATTCCATACTTACAGAATTATAGTTGCCATCTTTTTCAAATTTTACTCTAATATCAAAATAATTATATTTTCTAATCAAATTCAGTTAAATTTAAATTTTACATTTTATACTTAAAATTTTACGTGTTATATATAACTTGATCTGCTTAAAACTGCTTTTCATTTATATGTATTCATGGAAAAAAAAACATGGCAATTGTAAATTCTTAATTGAATATGATATGATAATAATATTTTAAATTATAGAAAGACATTAATAGATTACTAGACTTATGAATTACTAATCGAATAATAATAATAATTAATTAAAATACCATGAAAACAAATTGCAATTGAAAATATTACCAATAAAAATGATTTAACGGATTAAAAAAATATTAAATTTAATTATCAAATGCACTCATCTAAAGTGAATTTCACGTCAACTTAATTAGTTAAAGGTGAAAAAAAAAGAAATAAAAAAGCTTTATTGTATCTAGTAGGCTAATGAAGGCAACGATTTTTTTTTTTTAATTTCAAAATTTATAAATTATTGTCTAAATTAATAATTGTATTCACATTTGTATTTCTTAAGAATTTCTTGTTTGATTAATTGGGTGTATTTTTGAGTTTTGAAATACAATTTTTTTTAGTTCAATCATAAGCCATGGAATGTTTAAATGCATAGCTGAATTAGATTCATTCAAATTCAATTGTTGAAAGATTAAGTAATTCAATTATTGAACACATATGGTTGTGTTTGCTACAATATATATATATATATATATATATATATATATATATATATATATATATATATATATTGAAATCAAGTACAAAATAATTTTCTTAGTTACCATAAATAGAGTGTAAGTGTATATATAATTTATATAGCAAAATAATGTTTAGTTAAGCTTAGTTTAGTTAGCTGAGTAATCCTAGTCAGCAAGTTAGGACATGTTTAAAGTGAGAGAATGTGAATGTTGAAATTTATACAATTTTTAAATTGTGTTAAATTTCATCGTTTTGATTTTTTTTTTTAATATTATTGAACAATCCATAGATTTTAACAATTTATAAATTGTTGAAATCTTTAAAAAATTGAAGGATTTGATCAACAATCCCTCATTTTTTATAAATGATGGAATGCGATTTTTGTTAATTTTATAAATGATGGAATGTGACTTTTGTTAATTTATCTAACACTTTATTTTGGTTATTTACTTAAATTTTATTTAAAAAAATTTCCATTTCATTAATACTTACTAAAAATTTGCTAATATTTTCCATTTTGCCAATATTTGATTAAATTTAATAAAAAAAATTTAATTGAGAGAAACAATTATTTTATACCTATATTTATCTGTAAAAATTTAAAAATGTAATTTAATAATCATTATATATATATATTATTAAAATTTTATTTTTTATTATTAAATTATTAAATTTTATCATTCAATAAAATATAACTATTACACTTTTTACAATTCATATAAGAATATAATTGAAATTTTCAATATAAAATCTATGGATTCTAATATTTTATCCAAACATAACTATTATATTTTTCAATTCAAAATTTATATATTTTAAAATCATACTAAACGAGAAGTTTTGAACATTCTTTACATTTCATATTCTCGGCATTTTGAACATTTCATTCATTTTACATTATCTCAATCCAAACATGCACTTATAGTTAGCCAGTGCTTATTTCCTATTGGTTAGTACTTCTTGTATATAGATGCTAAGTTTGTTGAGTTTAGTGATTGTAATATACAGAATCATTTTTACCAAAACACTTTTCTCTCTCAACTTTACCTAGAGCTTTCGAGCTCTCTGTATCTGCAATGGCATATTAGGAATTGTTCAAAGGTAACAAATGAGTTGAATTGGATGAATTCAGATCGAATCATTTTTAGTTTTTTTTTTGGATTCAAGCTGAGTCATCTTAAATTGCGAATAGATTTAGTTACTTATCAAATCAAGAAACAAAAATTAAGAATTTTAGATTAAATTCAAGTACATTTGTGAGTTTCAAATCAGATCAAGTTATTTATCATATATAATATTAATTTATTTTAAAAATAATTTAAAATTCAAAAAAAATTTGTATTAATTTAAATTGAGTTAAATTTTTATCATTTCAAATAAAAATTCAAACGAATCATATTCAGGTTGATCTAATGGATTATTAAATTGATTGATTATGGAATCAATTCTCTCTCTAATTTTATGAATTATTTAGATTTGAGTTATTTCAAGTTTTATACAAGTTCAAGTAAATTTTATATATAATTTCATATCAGAAAAATTTAAGTTGGACCAAAATTACTACATGACGCATCTAGCTATAGATTTATAATCTAATCACAAAAATTGGATCTCTAATACTAAAATGTTGGAATTTAATTGAAACCATGATCATAACAAAGTGGAATATGGGGGACTTAGAGTTGTAGATGTGGATCACACACTTGAAAGGCAAAATAAGGTTCTCAAATGAGGCGTAGATTGGATGGCATTTCTAAACTAAGCTAATGGTTCAAAATGAGATCCTCGATGGGCTCCATATATCCATCACCTCGTACATTTATTAAAACTATATTGATGAACTCAGACCTAAATATCAAGAAATCACATATTTTGTGACAAACATTCAAAAGTTGTCACAGGAAAAAATTTGGTGATAATAAAAAATTGTCATCAAGTTGTAGCTAAAAATTATTGCGATTTGTGAAAATTTTTATTGTTATAGATAATATTAAATTAATTTGTGACAATAAATATGTTGTTATATAAAACATTATTAGTGACAATTATTATCGTGACAAAAAAAATATGAGTTGTCACTTATACAATTTTATTGTCACAAATATACAAATAACGGAGGTTAATATACGAATAATCAAATGTTAAATCTCATGACAACTTTATTTATTGTCACACAAATGATAATTATTGACAATATATTTATTGTCACAAAAATTAAAAATTGTGACCTAAGTCAATTATTGTGACAAAATTTGATTGTCACATTACTCAGTTTTAAGAATAAAATTATTATAAATTTAAATAAACTTATATATATACAATTATACATGTATTTTAACCTTTAAGGTGCGTTTAGATCGAAGTTAAAAGTGATTAAGTGTTACTCCTATAATACTTTAACCATTTTTTATCTTTATTTGGTAAGCTTTCAGATACCAAAGTTAATATTTAACCTTCTTAACAATTATTTCTACTTAAATTTTAATTTATTAACCTATGAGAGATTAGGATAAAGACATGTAATAAAAATAAAAGCACAAAAAATATACTCGACTGTTTATTAAAAAAAGGAAAAGGAATTTTTTTTTATGGAACTGATTTTTTTTTTTTTTTGAATTTAGATTTCATTTGTAAAATTGTTTAACTGGATATTTATTTTTTTAATTTTGTTTAATTGTAGATTATGATTGATTACATGTTTATTCTTATTTTATTTTTTTATAGTATTGTTTTATTCATTAAAATATGATAAGTTTTTTCCTAAAAAAATATATAATTTGTTATAGTTTGTAAAAAAATTGTGAAAATGACTTTTTTTTTTAAATTAAGTTTTTTCATTAAAAAAAATTTAATATTTTATACAAAACTCAGTTAACCATGTTAATAATTTATCCATTACCCATCATCCTCGATCCAGACGCACCCTTACATATTCCATTTTAACCTGAAAGGTTAATGGGTAAAAAAAAATTGTTATAAAATTTAGTGTCAATTTATGAATGTTATGATTTTATTTATTTTATTTGTTACTTTTAGAGTGACAAGTTTAAATTTATCATCTATTCTCAATAATTTTATGTGACAATTATATTTGTCATAGATAATATTTTAGTTACAATAATAAAATAGCAGTTATAATAAATATAGTATTCAAATTTACGAATTACAATTTGTGATGATATATGTTAAATTGTCACATATTTTTTAAATTTGTGACGATTTATGTTAAATTGTCATATAGTTTTTAAATTTTTATTATAATTTTTTTATTATCATTAATATAATTAATAATTTAAGTTTTATGACAATTTAAAATTTTTGTCACGAATAAACAACTATTAGTGACAAGATTCTTTGTGGCCATAAAAAAATTATCACATATATAATAACATTTTTTAAATAGAATATTACATAGAAAAATCAAAGGTACACTGAAACATCAACTAGATTGACATCAGTCTAGCATCCACATCAACTCAAAGCTCTGCTGGAATTTTATTATGGAAAAATAAAAAGAATACAATAAAGAAAAACTAGGTCAACCTATAATTCTCCCTTAGACAAAAATCAAAATAAACAAGATCTCTACAAAAACGGGAAAAGAATTCCACCACATGACATCTGTTGAGTTGAAACCAAACAGATGTACTAATTACAAGAGAAACCATTGTCTTGTTAATGGTGGAAGCCACCCTTGCATGTACCTTATTCTAAACTAAAACCCACAATGCATAAGATAGTGCTGAAAGTTGAAACCAATTGCCAATTGAGGAGACCAAATCTAAGACCTTTCTGCATCAAAATCTCTCTCCTTTCTTTTATATCCTTCGTAAAAGCTGAAACTTGTTGAGTGCATTATAGCCTGTCTTGAAATGGAAGAACATGAACAAACCAGAAATAGAAAAACATGTGATGTTGATAAGGATTATGGAGGCAGGCAGAGCCATCTCTTTTGCCATTTGTTGGGTTTATTAATTAGATTTAGATATGCATATATACTAATAATAGTAGTTAAAAAGCCAGTCTCATCAGTAGTACACTCCACTACTTAATTTATTAATCATATTGTTAATTTCTTGTTTAATTTTTAAAGATGCTAATAAAGAGAAATTAACAATATATAATAGATCATATATTTATTTTATAATCAACCAATGGTCACTATGTCTCCCAAAAAATGGAGACGACTTCGTCTCAAAAAATAAGGACAATTATCGTTCCCAAAAATGAAGATAATTATCGTTCCTGTAAATAGAGACAATAATTGTCTCTAAATATAGGGATGAATATCGTCCCCAAAAACAGGGACGACTATTCAAAAACCGTCCCCTATAAAATAGGATATGGAGGATACGAGGATGACTAGTGGTGGCGATTTTTGTTGTCCCCTTTGCTTATGGGGACGATTTTTAGAGTTTTAAATTACGATTTTGATTGTTCCCTTATCTCATTTATTTTGTAGTGCGTTTATTGTATATAGACCTAGCTTTGCACGTTTAATCTCTAATTCATGTGAATTTTGGAAAAGATTTAGCATTTAGAGTTCCGTTTGTTTCACGAAAAAAAATTGTCTTCGGAAAATACTAGAAAATATTTTCCAAAAAATTAATTTTGTTTTGTTTTGTTACAACATTAAAAGTTAGATAAAAATATTAAAAATTTTAATTTATAAGATTATAAACAAGTTTAAACATAAAAATCTCTTATTTTTAAATTTTATCATTAAATATGAGAAAAATAAATAAAAATAGTAATTTATATATGTTGGTCACCAGTGGTGACCATTAATGATCTCTAGATTATAATAAGTATGTGTTCATATATTTTTCTTTCATTATATTGAGTTTGTCAAAATTTGAAAAATAACTTTCTCTTTTTTTTTAAAAAAAAAAGAAGTCATTTTTAAGAAAATATTTTCTTAGTTTTCCATTGACTAGAAAATATTTTCTATTGATTAATTTTTAGAGCGTTGAAACATCAGAAAATGCAGAAAATATTTTTCAGAAATATCTTAGGAAATGCAAATATGTGAGTTAGGAGTGTGCACGGGACGCGGGTATCCCGACCCGACCCGAAACTCCGAATAGAAAAAATACCATTAATGAAAATCCCCAATCCCCGATCCCCGAAAAAATCTCCAATTCGAATTGAACCGATTATAGTGTTATGGTACGGTACAGAAAATTGATGTGTACCCGTTCCGAGATCCGAACCAAACCGATATTGAACCGGACCGATTCGAAAGAATCGAACCTCGAACCGAATATATTATATTTATTATTAAATAAAAACTCAACTTTATTAATGTTGAGTTCAATTTTAATAAGGTTGAGTTAACCTGAATAAGGTTGAATTCAACCGTAAAAAAGTTGGATTCACCCTTATTAAGGTTGGACTCATTTTTAATAAAATTCAGTTTAATCTTAATAATATAAAATAATAATAATATATAATTTAAAAAATAAATTATTAATTTATTTTAGAATAATATAAATTATTAATGTACTATAATTAGATATATAATTTGTTTAAATATATATCATATAAGCATAGTCCATTGAAAGACAAAAAAAAAAAAAAAAGATAAATAAGTGGGATAGTTGAGTTCAACCGCAATAATATTGAAAAGATTGAATTCAACCTTATTAAAATTCAGTTCAATTTTAATAACATTGAATAATATATTAATAATAAGATATAATTTAAAAAATCAATTATTAATCTATTTTGAAATAATATAAATTATTATTTTACTATGTGATATATAATTTGTTTAAATATATATCATATAACAAATTATTAATTATCAATTATTTTAAAAAATAAATTAAATTAA